>APFE030554465.1:10720-21178 GCA_000404065.3 Pinus taeda | reverse complement strand
CACTAAGTGAACTTCGTGAGATACTTGGGCATACTATCACCCTTCTCGCATTTGATGTTTCTGAGTTTATCTTTGAGCGCCAGCTTCCTCTTATCGCTCTTGCTTTGGAATAATTATGTTAACGATTTCCACATCAAATATGGAGTAGTCTTTCCATGGAGGCTGGACACAATGTGATCCCTCACGCCCTCCAACAGAATCCTTCGACACTTTGCTATTTTCTTTTGCCAAGCCTCAGCTTCAGTAGCATCAGTAGGTTTTGGGACATCTGCATCCACGAACTCCTTCAGCCCATTATCATCTAACACCGCCTCCATCCTGTCCTTCCATGCAATATAATTTGTACTTCCCTCAAGGGCATACTCCAATCGCAATCCCGTGAAAGACATCTTAGTTTTGACACCAAGAAAACACTACTGCAAATTCGAATTCCAGCAGCAACCAACTCAACCGCTTCCGATCTAGAATTCGTGAGAACAAGGTATTTCTTGTATAGAGATCGACTGTATGGGCATTCACCGGATATCTCACCTTCCAAAGGAAGGATGAATCCAGAGGCTACCTGGCCCGATTACAGAATCTGCCTGAAGAAATAGAATGTAAACACTTCCTGAATAGTAGATCTGATGATCAACAGCTCTGATACCATGTAGAAATTTTGAATAATAAACACATATTCAATGGAGATTATCAATGATCATGTACTATTTCATAATACATACACAATACATAAGCTCCTCTACGTTGATCATCAATATAGTAGCATCAATAACAATAAAACTTCAAGAGCATGCACACATTAACACAGTATGTAACCCGGGGAAAGCTTACAACTAAAATCCCCACACTATCTGTATATTAATGATTAAGAACATGTAAAATTACAATAGTCAATACTTCTCACAAGTATCCAGCACTATCTCCAACTATTACACACAATACAGCTCAGATCTGATCTCCAAATCTATTCCAGTGCTTGCCTGGCTCCACTGCTCAATACCTGCACAAGAATGGATGAGAATGGTTGAACCAAACACGTATTTACCTCAAAAGAATCACTCACCCTGGGAATCACGTGAGCAGAGGCTATAATCACTTGGTATTGGCCAATTCTCATTGGCATAACTCAATCTCATCGATTGTGCAAATCCTCATGCACAACTATAGTCACAACTGATAGCAATCTGATCCTCTAACACCTGTCCCTACTGAACTGAACATGCACTGACATGTAACTGAGTTAACTAATGTATTCTTTAGTTTCATTATGAGTTAATAATTAGTTTAACAACTCATCATTAGTCTATTTGCAATTAGACTAATTACAACTAGTTTAACCAAGTCAAACTGAACACAACTCCATCAACTCCACAATCAACTCCACCAAACTCAACTGATTGAGTTCTAACTGAAGTCATGCATGCAACAACTCAACTAACCCATAAAGAAATCTATTTCCTTCTGACAGGTGCATGTGCCACATCTGTAGCTCAAACTGAAGTGCTCCAAGATAATAAGATAAAGTTTATAGTCTAAATATTATTATAAGCTAATAAGATTTGACTGCTCTATAATTAGACTTGACAGTGTCACCGTTGTTGTCTAAAAATAGAAGTCCATCTATTTTTGCCAACTTGACCAATCATCCATAAACAACATCCTGCAACTCATAGACATGATCCATATCTCTAAAAATAGACATAGTCTAGAAATAGACTTTGCGCCATAATTTGCCTGCGGGCCCACTTAGTGAAGGCGACTCTTTTCACTAAGCTCCATCATCTTGTTGCAATCTCAACAACTTCTGAAAGAAGTCGAGAGTTATTGAATAAATAAAAAAACAATGATTTTTTTTTTGGAAAAATAATTTTATGTAGGACTATTTTCCTATAAATATTCAAAACAATGATTTTTCTTAGACAAGGTTGTTGATTGCATTGCTTCTAGTAAGAAGAAACTCTTGTTGGCATTATGGTATAGGTGTTGTCCTTGATGGAAACTCACTCAGAGGTATGATACAGGTGATGGCAACTCACTCAGAGGACAGATCATAGTGCAACAGTTAAAGAGAGAGATATACACAGGTTGACCGTGATGAAAGCGCGTATATACGCGGGTTATCTGAGCAAAAGGCGCATACGAGATATACGCATGTTAACCTTGATGGAAGCGCGTATACACACAGGTTAGCAGAACAATAGGCGCGTACACACGAGTTCATAGAAGTAAAGGCACGTACATGTTGGAAACCATGATTTTTGTCCGTGGTATTTGGTCCATGGTATTTGTTCCGAAGTGACGACCCCAGGTATTAGGTCCAAGGTATTGGTTCGACATGGTTTTGGACCATGGTATTGAGAAAATCCTAAACCTATATAAGGAGAATATCATTAGGCCAAAGGTGGGTGTGAAATGAATGTCTGTTGAAGGGTGAAGTTCGAGCATGATTGTTATGGGTTTGTGATGCTTGGCTTGACCTGAATCAAGTTGATGACAGCGAAGGTTTAAGCAATTATCTATAGATATGTACACGGGTTCTCTCTGGTAAAGATGTGTATACACGCGTGTTTGACACAGTTAAGTAGCATATATCTGTACACGGGTTCTCCTTGGTAAAGACGCGTTTGCACACGTGTTTGACACAGTCAAGTAGCGTATGCATTATGAGATTTGATGTTTCTGGTTGTTATTGATTCTTGTGGTTGTGGCAGAGTTCTGGGCTCTGGTATGTGTTTTGGTAACTGTGGTTGTTGACAGGGTCTCAGTGATTAAGTATTGGGTGATTCAGAGATTGATGATGCAGGTATAATTGATGATAGTATTGCAGTGATGATTGTTGTGTATTTATGGATCCAGTTTGAAAATGTATGAAACGTGGTCCTTGGAAGAGAAGGTTGTAGCCTTTTGTAGGCCAGCACCTACGTACTAGTACTAGCTAGTACAAGAGCTAAGGGGGTTGTAGCTCCCTTCCAGGAGAAGCTGGAGAACGAGAGAGGGTTGTAGCCCTCTGCAGGTTGCAGCCTGTGTACTGGTAAATGAATGCACCAGTACATTGTAAAAGAAGTTTCTTATTAAAAGAAGATAGAAACAAATTGCAGCAGGTGGTTTTCACCCACATTGGGTTTCCACCTTATATCATGGTGTTCATGTGTGTGGCTTATGATCTGTTCTGTTATACTGCTCATGTTTACTATTAATATGGTTAATAATGTTTTGATGCATTCACTGAAGATAAACTAACTAAATCATAAAGGTTACTGGATGTACGCTAGTTGCTTTTAACACAGTTGCGTATATACGTGGATATCCTTAACTGAAGTAGCGTATATGAATCTGAGTATGAAAATGAAAAAGTATTTGATTTGCTAATACTGATTCACCCCCCCCTCTCAGTAGTATTTCCAACAATTGGTATCAGAGCAGGTTCTTTAGAAGAAGATTGATTGCTTGAAGGAAAGATCCATCAGAATGGCTAATCAAGAAAGAGAGGCATCCATTAGACCACCAATATTTGACGGTAGCAACTTTACCCACTGGAAGATAAGAACCACAACATATCTGCAATCGCTTGGAACGGATGTCTGGGGAATCGTGGAAGGAGGATACACATATCCATCAGCAATTCCTACAGATATAGCAGAAAGAAATAAATATGAACTCAATGCCAAAGTTGTTCATGTCTTATTGGGAAGTTTGTCACAATCTGAATTCATGAAGGTCATGCATTTCAAATCAGCCAAGGAAATATGGGACAAAATCATTCTAAGCTACGAAGGAGATGAACAGGTAAAACGAGCAAAGCTTCAAACTCTCAGAATACGGTTTGAAAATCTTAAGATGCATAGCAATGAAAGCATAGCTAATTATTTTCTGCGTATAGATGAGATTGTCAATTGTATGAGGAATCTGGGTGAAGAATTTAAGGAAGTTGTCTTAGTTGAAAAAGTTTTAAGATCTCTGTCTGCTAAATTTGATTCCAAAGTTTCTGCCATAGAAGAAAAGGAGAATCTGCAGAAAATCACTATGTCATAGCTTCACGGAATCTTAACTGCTTTTGAGATGAGAATAGGAGGACCATCAGATATGAGAGAAGCTGCTTTCGAAGTATCAGCGAATGGATCAGGATACATTTCAGAAGGGTAGGAAGAAGTAAATTTTGTCAAGAATCTTGAACGAGGATCTGGAAGGTTCGAAGGTAAGCTACCTTTCAAATGCTTTTCATGTGGTAGAGTTGGTCACTACGCTGCTAGATGCCCTCATAACAAAGGAATGATGCCTGAAAAAGGTAATAGAAGCTATTACACCCATGTTAAAAGTAATGACCCATTCAACAGTAGTGAAGACATTAAAAGTCTCATGGCATATGAAAAGAAGGATGTAGAATCAGAAGAAGTTATCAGATTAAACGAACAATTGGAGACAGTAACCAGAGTAAGGGAGCAATTGCAGGATGTAGTAAAATATTAGAGCATAACAATTCAGAGACTTGAATCGAAGATCCTCTCTCTAAAAGAAGATCTTGAAAAATCAAAGAAGCAGAATAGAGAAGCTCTTGAAGAACAAGAACATGAAGTGATCAAATTAAGGCAACAAGTGGAAGAAGGAAGAAAAGTTGAAGAAAACATAAGGAAGCAGTATCTAGAAAAGGAAGAATAACATCAGGTTGAGGTAAATATCTTAAAAGGTAAATTAGAAGAAAAGGATAAATTGTTACGATTTCATGATAGTACTAAGATTTTTGGATGACATTCTTGGTAGTCAAAGACCCCCTACTATCAAAACTGGTCTTGGCTTTTATGAATCTGTTGAAGGTGAATCTAGTTCACAAGGTGAGGCAAGGAACTCTAATAAGAAATCTGAAATGCCCAACAAGGAACAGCCAAGGAAAGAAATTCCTCAAAGAAAATCCTTTAGTCCCAACTATGAAAGTGATAGACGATTACTTCCTCCATTGAATAATGTTGAATGTTATCTATGTCATAATCTTGGACATGTTGCAGCCAGATGTAGAAGTAGAATGGTTCAAGACCATCACACAAGATCATCACATTCCAGATATTTCAGAGGATACTGTTTTGCTTGCAATATGTATGGTCACAAAGCAATTGATTGTTACAAAAGGAATATGAAACATGTAAGATGTTATGCATGTAACAAGTTTGGACATAAAGCAAGGGAATGCAGGAACAAAATTCAAAACCCAAAGTAAGAAGACTATACATCATCACAATTCCAATAAATGAAGAAGACAAAATTAGAGACTGAAAGGTGTTACATAACTCGGTTAGTTGACATAACGAACACAGAGGAAACTGAAAGTGAAGACCTTCGGTATTCCATCTTTCATACACTGATATAATAAAGACAAGTAGCATATATATGCGAGATAGAGACTGCCAAGTCGCGTATGTGGAGGAAAAGAGTAGCACATCAGTCTTAGGAAATGGTTCGGTCATGGTACTTGATGGTTGGCACATACTTAGGGGGAGCTATACTTAAATAATGCATTGTTGGCATCTTGATGAGAAGTCTTTGATAATGATGATTATATGGTTAAATAATATTTTTGCTGGTTGGTCAAAAGAATGGTGTTGCAGGTTGCAGGATACTGATGCTTTTGGTACAGACCATATATAGTGTATGATAGTTGTTGATGGCTATCATGGTCTTGAATAGATTGCTGGTGCTTAGGGTGAGCATGGACGGAATGGTACATCTTGGCATGTACAAAGGGGGAGCTCAATCAGAGATTTTAGCAGGTACTCAGGGGGAGTATGGACAGAAGAGGGTATACCGAAGAAGAGAACATCTTGGTCCGCCCTTTGTCCTTGATGTCAAAGGGGGAGAGTGACTTTGGTGTGGTTGTTGCCATCAAGTCCAAAGGGGGAGATTGTTGGCATTATGGTACAGGTGTTGTCCTTGATGGAAACTCACTCAGAGAACAGATCATAGTGCATCAGGTAAAGAGAGAGATATACACAGGTTGACCATGATGAAAGCGCATATATACATGGGTTATATGACCAAAAGGCGCGTACGAGATATACGCATGTTAACCTTGATGGAAGCGCGTATACACGCAGGTTAGCGGAATAGTAGGCGCGTACACGGTGGTTCATAGAAGTAAAGGCGTGTACATGTTGGAAACCATGGTTTTGGTCCGTGGTATTTGGTCCATGGTATTTGGTCCGAAGTGACGACCCCAGGTATTGGGTCCAAGGTATTGGTTCGACATGGTTTTGGACCATGGTATTGAGAAAGTCCTAAACTTATATAAAGAGAAGATCATTAGGCCAAAGGGGTAAAAATGAATGTCAGTTGAAGGGTGAAGTTCAAGCATGATTGTTATGGGTTTGTGATCTGAATCAAGTTGATGACAGTGAAGGTTTAAGTAATTATCGATAGATTTGCATGTCGGTTCTCTTTGGTGAAGGCGCGTATACACACGTGTTTGACACAGTCAAGTAGCGTATGCATTATGAGATTTGATGTTTCTGGTTGTTGTTGATTCTAGTGATTGTGGCAGAGTTCTGGGCTCTGGTATGTGTTCTGGTAACTATGGTTGTTGACAGGGTTTCAGTGATTAAGTATTGGGTATGCAGGTATAATTGATGATAGTATTGCAGTGATGATTGTTGTGTATTTATGGATCAAGTCTGAAAATGTACGAAACGTGGTCCCTGGAAGAGAAGGTTGTAGCCTTCCATAGGCCAGCACCTACATACTAGTACTTCAGCTAGTACAAGAGAAAAGGGGGTTGTAGCTCCCTTCCAGGAGAAGCTGGAGAACGAGAGAGGGTTGTAGCCCTCTGTAGGTTGTAGCCTACGTGCTGGTAAATGACTGCACCAGTACATTGTAAAAGAAGTTTCTTATTAAAAGAAGATAGAAACAAATTGCAACAAGTGGTTTTCACCCACATTGGGTTTCCACCTTATATCATGGTGTTCATGTGTGTGGATTATGATATATCCTGTTATACTGCTCCTGTTTACTGTTAATATGGTTAATAATGTTCTGTTGCATTCACTAAAGATAAACTAACTAAATCATAAAGGTTACTAGATGTACGCTAGTTGCTTTTAACACAGTCACGTATATACGCGGATATCCTTAACTGAAGTCACGTATATGAATCTAAGTGTGAAAATGAAAAAGTATCTGATTTTCTAATACTGATTCACCCCCCCCCCCTCTGTATTATTTCCAACAGTTGGAGGTTTCTCTTAGTTATGCAAATCATTGAGGGTGAAGTGACATGCCTCTTGGGCTTCATGAGCCTACATAAAGATGTGGTCGACCTTGACAATTTGCACATGTGGGCATATATTCAAAAACACATTTCTGATTGTCCAACTTTGATGATATTTAGGTCAATTTTGGTCCTCTGGAAAAGTGGAATTCAATGCAATAATCAAGGCTCCATCAAATGTGTTGTCCAATAGTGGAATTTGGCCCTAGTTGCCAATTTTAACACTCCCTCTCAACTAGGGTGAATTCGGCCTACTAATCTATCCATAATCATGCCATCCTGTCCTCATATACCATCTATGCATCTCATCTCTACTTTTCTATACGCTTATGTAACAATGAAGAAGAATTTATCGAGAGAGAGTCACAATACCTTGCCACTCTCCACTGACAAAATTTAGTCCAGGGTAGAACCCGAATCGGATTTGATCCAAAATCAAGTTGTTGAACACCATGCATCCTATTCATAGGGAGTACAACAGTACACGATGCATCCATTGGTAGTGGTATGGTCCATAACCTCTTTTCCTAACTCATTGGCTAGATGAGAGGTACTTCCCATATATCCCAAGCGACATGGGTAGGATGATGTTGGGGCAATAGAAAGGACAGAATAATCACATCCTGCTCGCAACCAAATGTAGGGAAAGGATAAACCACATCCTAGAGTCACATGTCACAACCATCGTAAGGAAAGATAAACCAATAAACCACATACTATGTTCATGCAAACCACCGAGAGTAGGGAAAGGATGAACCACATCCTACGTGCATGTCAACCAACAATTGTAGGAAGGATCCTACACGTTGGGAAAGGAAGAACCATGTCCCACCGACATGTCAACCATTAATGGTAGGGAATGAGCATCCTACATGTGGGGAAAGGATGAACCACATCCCACTGACATGTTCACATGTGACAACCAATAGATGTCTACATGCATTTCTCACTGAGGTGTCCGTAGGAGGAGGTGAACCATTCATCCTTCTCATATGCCATAGGAGAAGGTGAACCACTCATCTTATGCATATATCATCTGCTATAGGGGAAGATGGACCACTCACCCTATTCTCTCATATATCATCATGGAGTATCATAGGGGAAGATGAACCACTCACACTATACACAACGCACCTATAGGGGAAGGTGAACCACTTACCCTATGGTTGTACATAACTCCAAGAAGTACCCCAAGCCCCCAAGAGCTCCCAAAGCTCAATGTTAAACTCAAACCCTCCTAGTAGGGTCTATTCACAACTCCCAACCTCTCTCTGAAGAAATATAATCTTGACCTTACCAAGAGGCTATGTAAGGATGATAGTAATCTTCTCATCCAACCAACAATGATGGAGGTTGGTAGCTCTCCAAAGTACCATATCAAGATAAAGTGGTACCTAATACTTGGAGCTATAGTGGAACATGGATTCTCTGAAAAATGAATCCCACTCAAGAATACCGCAATATACAATGGTGGTTACCAGCACGTGCTCAAATGGCTAACTGGAGAGATTCCTCAACCAATTGGCTTCATAATAAGCCATACTTGCTTCTATATACATTCAACCTCATTAGTGCTTCCAGAGCAACCAAATCAAGAGATATAGCACTAGATGTGCTCTTTCCATCCATCACACTTCTAACCGAGCCAACATCAGAATATTTATGAGATCTTAGATTCCAGAAGTGTACCTCGGATTATAGATAATAGAATCACAAAGATATCTCAATAAGAAACTATCCAATATATCAGGCTCATCCATAGATTGACTCATAGTCTTGATAATGAGGCATATGACTGATAGGGTGTTTATCAATAACACTAGGGATCCCACAAGATATACATATGCATACTAGCAGCATTTCCATCTCATCAGACCTATAATTGCAGGGAATAATGCATTAAGGCTAGGTCTTCTATCTTGACTTTAAAAGTCAACTCCCTCTTACATTGATAAACGAGAGGGTCATTAATCATGCATCATCAATAACTTCATCTTTACAATCCAATCAACATGGCTTGTCCACAACTCCCTTTGAATATAGGGAAAATGACCTTGCCAAAACATAATTATTGAGCCACCTATAACCTATCTTGTTTCCTTAGGTTCAGGTCCAAAGTCATCAATCATAATCGTGCACTTTCCATGCAGCTTCTCAATTAATAGAGATATATCAAGGCATAATTAGAGTCATCATAAGAATAATCAGCTACAAGGGGGAATTTTAGGGGCTAATATTCATAGATGGGCTAATTTTCAATGGTTTCTCCAAAAAAATATTCGTAATTTTCCATTTTTTCTAAAAATTATTCGCCCAAATTTTATAGGATAAAATTATTTTACCTCAAAAATCTCCAAAAATTTAAAGAGACTATATAAAATTATTAGAGATTTGAATACTTTTACAAAAAAATATCACCAAACATTTTACAATTTGCATAATAGGGGCTACTAAGATTTGCCAAGGTTTCTAAACTTTAAGAATATTTACCATCCTTAAAATTTTCCTTGATCAACTACCATGACTTGCCTTCATCAATAGACATCGAGCAAGAAGAGTCATCAGGTCATATTGTTGGGGAGTCTACAGCTCCCTCTGAAGCCTTGCTTCATGTGATCATTCTATCTTTCAATCATGAGCTTCTCATGCAGGGATGCGACTTTCCACGAGGCAACTGCAACAACAAACTTCTAGGAAGCTTGCTTCAGATCAGAGAGTAAACTCTAAAGAATCGTCATGGTCCTTCTTCAACCAGAGTGAAGAAATCCTCCCATGATATTGTCCCAAAATAACTGCATTATCCTTCATTGTTAGATGACTGCAACCAATCCATTAAATCGCCAAATCCATGAAAAGTAGGGGTCCTTCACATCCCAACATAGTTATATATATAGTTATTCGGCAAGGACTAAGTTGTAACTAGTAGCACTTCTTATTACTTTTCATTTGTTAACTCTATATTAAGGAGTGAAGGAATTATATAAAATTAAGGAAAAAATCGAAGTATTTTATTTATGGCCAACATTGATTTTTTTTTGCTAACACTAATTTTTAATTTGTTAATCTAAATATTATTTTATTATTTTTAAATGTACATTGTGGCAACATCTACCTCATGTTGGGCTATAGATCCAACAATAATAATATAAATAATATAAATGTTTTTAACATACTAAAATATATAGTAACATTTTTATTTCAATTATCTA
>APFE030554465.1:0-10341 GCA_000404065.3 Pinus taeda | reverse complement strand
AAACCATTTTTGAAAAAAAAACATAGTAATTATGAATGAAAATAAAAATATATATTAACAAAATGGATATTAATCATAAATTAGCTATAGAAAGTTCTTGTAAGAAAAGGAAAAATTCATTACACCATGTAGGTTTTAACCCCGTACATAAATTACCTGCATACGAATTCTAAAAACAAAAAATAAACAATGGCGAGAGCATAAAACATAAAATAGACATACACAGAGATTTTCCCCTAGATCCCAAAACCGAGACTACCAAATTGATTTTTCATATGTTCCTTTCAATGTTACAATACATATATATACATGTTGAAGGATCCATTAACCCTAGATTAGAACATAATCGTAGTTCCCTTGATCGGATCTACAAAATACCATGGATCGAAAACCATCGTGCCCAAAACCATGTGCAAAATCCATGCAAAAACCATAGGTAGGTCCACCCACCTAATATAGGGTCCAAAAACATTTCCCATTGCGCTGCTCTAGACCGTATGCAGGGGGGCTACCGACCCCCCTATAAACCCCCCGGACGTGGGATAGTTGTGGAAATAATATAACACAATCCAACATTCTCCCACTTGTTGTTTTCTTTCCACAGGGGGCCACAGGAAAGCTTAGTCATTGATCTAGGCCTATAACGCCCATTGTTTCTCTACACCAAGAGAACTTCTCAATGCTCACAAAATTTGTCAATGCATCTGTAGTATTCTTCAACCAACAACACCTTTTTTTCCTCAACCATATCCCTCACAAAGTGATATTGAACATCAATGTGCTTTGTCTTTGAATGATAAGCAGGGTTCTTTGCCAAGAAAAGTGCACTTTGGCTATCACAGCCTATCTTTATAGCTTGTTACACTAACCCCATCCTTGAACATAATATCTGCAACCAAACTGCTTCCTCGCTTGCATGAGTGGTTTCCATGTATTCTGCCTCTGTAGTTGAAAGTGCCACTACAAATTGTCTCTTACTCATCCAACTGACTGCACCTCCAAATACGTTAAAAACATACCCACTTGTAGATCTTCTCTGATCCAAATCTCCAGCCTAGTCTGCATCAACAAATCCATCGATGTCCAAAACTTTGTCCAATCCTGGTCTTCCTTAGTAGCACAAACCATAATCACTAGTGCCACATAAATACCTGAAAACCTGCTTCACTGATGTCCAATGCTCCTTCCCTCATTTTGACATAAACCTATTCAATACTCCCAATACATGTGCAATGTTTGGTCTAGTATAGACCATTGCATACATCAGGCTACCGACTGCACTTGCATATGGAACACGGGACATGTCCTTTTCCTCTTCTTGTGCCTTGGGACATTGTTCAACAGATAACTTTACACCTACAGGAATAGGAACCTTCATCGGCTTACTATCCTGCATATTAATCCTCTGCACTATTGTCTCGACATACCTCCTCTGGTTTATCCAGAGCTTCCTCTTTGCCTGATCTCATTTAATTTCCATTCCCAAAATATAGTTTGCAGCACCAAGATCTTTCATGTCGAATTTGGAGGAAAATTGGATCTTCAAATCCTGGATAATTTCTTTTTCATTTCCAACCAGCAACATATCATCCACAGACAAGACCAGCTAAATAATACGGTCACCAATTAGTTTAAAATACACACGGTGATCTGCATTTCTTCTGGTGAAGCCAAGTCCCCATATAAATGTATCAAATCTTTGACACCACATCCTTGGTGACTCTTTTAACCCATACAAAGACTTTTTTAACTTGCATACAATTTCTTTCTTACCCTTCACCACAAAACCTTAAGGTTCCTTCACGTAGATCTCTTCTTCTAGATCCCTATGAAGAAATCTTGTCTTCACACCATCTATTCTACCTCAAAATAAAAAGAAACAACAATAGATAAAAGTAATCTAATAGAAGCTACCTTGGCAAATAGGAAAAAAAATATCACCTAAATCAATTCTCGGCACTTGGGGATAACCTTTTTCTACCAACCGAGCTTTGTATTTTTCAACCATTCCTTCTACATTCATCTTCTTCTAGAACACCCATTTGCTGCCAATGAGTTTCCTTCCAGCCGGAAGCTCCACCAAATCCCAAGCCTCATTTTTGTGCAAAGATGTCATTTCATAAACCATGGCCTCTTTCCAAAGTTTTCCATCCTCTAAATCTACTGCTTCCTTCACAGTTATGGGATCATCATCAGTAATAGATAAAGAAAAATTTGAACAGAAAGTAGATGGATTATACCTTTCTCGCTGCCTTCTTTATCGAATTGATCTTCTTATTGTGGAGTTTGTGGTTCTTCATATTCTAATTCATCTTTTATTGTAGAGTCTAATTATTCCTCCTTTAGCTCAAACTCTATATTTTCAAGTTCCTTTGGTAGGACTTCATGTTTAATAACATCTTTCACCTCTCTAAACACCACATCTCGATTGTACACAACCTTCCTTGTTTCTAGTTTCCAAAGCTTATAACCTTTTAAACCATCTTTATAGCCAATAAAGATGCACTTTTCAGATTTACTATCCAACTTTGTTCTTTTCTCCTTAGGAACATGTACATATGCATCACATCCAAATACCCTTAGATGTGAAAGAGAAGGTTTCTTACCATTCCATACCTCTTGTGGATTCTTATCCTCCAACACTGATGAAGGTGATCTATTGATAGGGTAACATGCACTATTCACCGCCTCTACCCGCAATTACTTTCCTAACCCGGCACCACTGAGCATGCTTCTTTCCCTTTCCATCAACATTTTATTCATTCTTTCTACACTCCATTTTTATTAGGTGTGTATGGAGTAGTCTTCTGCCACGCTATACCACACTTCTTACATAACCCTGTAAATTCCTTCTTGAAAAACTCTCCACCATTATCTATCCTCAGCACCTTTATCTTCTTCTCTGTCTGGTTTTCCACTAGAGCCTTAAATTCTTTAAACCTATCAACGGCTTTAGCTTTCTTCTTAAGAAAATACATCCATGTATTTCTTAAGAAGTCATTTATAAATGATACATAGTACTAAGACTTACCTAGTGATGGAGTTGACATAGTTCCAAACACATCACTCTGCACAAGCTCTAATATATGTTTCGCCTCTTACCACCAGAGGGGAAACTCACTCAATTCTAATTCCCATATACACAATTTTCACAGAAATCAAAATCCAGAGAGAAATTAGACATACCTTCTACCATTCCATTACAATGAAGTATTCGAAGGCCCTTCTCTCCAATATGTCCAAGCCTTTGATGCCAGAGAATGGTCTTTTCTCTAGAGACCACTATATTTTTTGCTCCACTTCCAGGAATCACAGATATTTTGCACCCATGAATAATAGTGTTACCTTGAATTTTGTACAAAGTTACAATCTAAACTTCCCACATCAATACCAGTTCTCCCCAAACCATCTTCTAGGTATATTTGTCGAACACTGTTTTTACACCTGCATCGTCAAGCATGCTTACAAAAATCAGATTTCTGGCCAATGCAGGAATATGCAAAACACCCGGAAGTGTTCTAATCCTTCCACCCTACAAATTCAACATGACTTTTCCGTGACCAATGATTCTAGCCTTCCTGTCATCCCCTAAGAAGAAATCACCACCATCATATTTTTCATACTCGCAGAACCACTCTCTGTGGGGAGTGAAGAGAAAGGTGGCACCTAAGTCAATCAACCATGCCTCATGATCTACATGTGTACTTGAAGAAGAAGCCAAGTAGACATCCCCACCTTCATCTGAGGTGGTTTTAGCCTCTGCAGAAGGAGAATCATGATATCCCTTTCCTTTATGAGGAGCTTTAGATTTTAATTACCTTTTGTAGTTCCCTTCCTTTCCACTTTTCATCTCCCACTAGAGGACTTATTTTTGTTTATGTTCTAGGACCTTCCTTGTACAGACAAGGAATCACCATTCTAGCCCTCCATATTTTCCCATCTCATCTCCTCCGACAACAAGGATGAGACTATTTCATTAAACTGCAAGGTAGTTTCATTGATTCCTATTGCAACAACCAAACTATCCCACGAATATGGTAGAGAACAAAATAAACTGATGCACTTATATTCATCTAAAATTTTAATATCAACAGATAATAACTGACTTACCAGAGTATTAAATGCATTTAGATGCTGTATCACCGAGTCTCCGTCTTTCATCCTCAGGTTATACAACTTTTTCCGTAGGAATAATTTATTCACTAGAGACTTAGATTTGTACAAAGTCCCTAACTTTTCCCACAAAGTCTTTGTTGAAGCTTCCCCTGATACATTCAACAATATTGAATCTTAGACACAATCATATTGTGCTCTTTGCCTTCCGATCCAACTTCGCCTAGTCTTCAACTGACATTGATGTTCATTTAGTACCCAGATCTACCACGATCCACTGATGTTTATCCACCAACAGATCCTCCATCTTGATTTTACACAACTCAAAACTATGACCATTAAATTTCTCGATCTCTATCTTTCCACTGCTTGCCATATTCTTTCACCACAAGAATCGATCTTGCAGATGTCCCATTGAACAGGGTCTACCAAAATCCCGAGAAAAAACCCCTCAGCAACAAAGGCATCCCCTTGAAGCCAAAAAAACTCTAATATCAAATATAGGTTTTATCCCCCTACAGAAATTACTTGCATATGAATTCTAAAAACAGAAAATAAATAATGGCGAGAGCATAAAACATAAAACAGATATATACAAAGATTTTCCCCTGGATCCCAAAACCAGGACTACCAAATCGATTTTTCATTATGTTCCTTTCAATGTTACAATACATATATGCATTTCAAAGCATCTATAAACCCTCATACATTAACTCTGGATTAGAACATAACTGTAGCTCCCTTGACTAGATCTACAAAATACCATGGAATGAAAACCATCGTGCCCAAAACCATGTGTGAAATTCATGCACAAAACCATAAGTAGGTTTGCCCACCTAATATAGGGTCCAAAAAAAAATATCTTGGGGTGGTGCCCCGAACCCCGTACAAGGGGGCTATTACCCCCTATGCACCCCCCGACAGGGTGGGTAGCTAACCCCCCTATGACCCCCCAACAATGCCCGACACAATGTACAGGGGGGCTTACACCCCCACGTGCGTGGGCTAGTCGTGGAAATAATATAACACAACCCAACACACCAAAAGTCACTATAGAGCCAAGCTTCTCTTGACTCACTATTTTGTAGATATCTTTCCATAATCTCCTTTGTAAGGGACATCGTTATCACTTTTACTTTTGTTTCTATCTTAATGTTTTCTAGATTCTCTAATACCATTGAACAACCAAACACTCTTATTTTTTGGAGTGTTTTGAGATATAAATAATTTTCTGGAAATAACTTTAATGCTTCACATTTCATGATAGTGAATTTTTTAAGGTATTACATCCTTCTTTACCATTATTATTGGTAACTCCTCTAATTCATCTAACAAACTCAATGAAAATATCTCCAACGAAGGAAATGCCCCCTTCTCACCAAACTTTTTGGGAAGCTTCTTTAATTTAGAACAACCATGAAGTTGTAATTCCCTTAAACTCTTCATTTTATGAAAACTTGGAAGCTCTTCTAACTTGACACCCCACACTAAATGAAGATGAGTCAACTTTTGAAATTCACAAAACCAACCATTTATTTTAACTATCTCAGAGCAAAATAACATGAGTCTTTTTAACGTCTTATGTCACCGGGTAGACTCATCATGACATCATCTCTCAAGGCGAGTGGCTCCATTTGAAGCATACTCCCTAATGTGCACCACATGTACAACATGTACATAGCACCATATATACACAACACCATATGTACAACGTGTACACAACAGCACATATACAACATGTACATAACACCATTTATACACAACACCGCATATATGACATGTACAAAACACCACATATATGACATGTACACAAAACCATATATACACAGCACCGCATATACATGTACACATCATCATCCATTCACAACACCGCATATACAACATGTACAACATATACACGACAAGAATACTAAACATCCAAAGACCACATTGTCTCTACCAGGCAACCTTGCTTTTAGTGTCTTTCCACTATCCATGCTTGTCCCAATATGCCACAGATCACACTACTTTCATTCAGCTAATGTATCCCTTAGCATAGCTTGTCCATAACATAAACAGAGGCATAGTAGAAACACATAATATCAATTTATATCCACATGATACTAATCTCATAGATCTATCAGGGCTACTCTTCCCACTTGATTTCTCATAATACCAAGATCCTCTTCATGTCATTCACCTGCATAAGCTAGGATTCCTCCACAAGCATGATCCCTGACAATCCTATAAGCATTAGCGTAATAAAATTATGATCCCTAACGACCCTGTCATACAATGACATACATACATGTATACATATATAGACATCAGCATAATCATGATCACAACATAATTACCAGATATCATAAGGTCAAGGTTAAGAGAAATCCCTTTATCTGTGCAACACATGCACAATATTGAGAACAACAATTCCTAACATAACCAAGTCATTTGACTCCTCAAATCCATTTACTTTACCTTTCCTGGTTACCTTTCTCATGACTAACCTTCCATCGTTAATTTATCTGAATGGACTCAACTAGTCCAGCTAACTATTATACTCTTGCCTTCAGTTGCCCTCTACTCATGCACTGAGCTTCAATCGAGTCTTACACTACCTGTTAGGTTTCATTCAGCTCCCCCCATGCTCCATTAACTTTCTCTTTTCCCAACCAATTCCCAATACCCTCAAAACATAAAAGGAAATAAGAAACAAACAAGAAGAAAAACATGAAAAACCAATAGAAATACGACACCACAAATAAAGTGGCATAGTCATGCACCAAACATAATCAAAATTGCAAGTCAAGCACAAATAAAATACCTAAAGCACAAAACTAGAAACAAACACCACGACTCAACCCCATGGTTCCCAATTCTCCCAATGGAAAGCTCAACTCGGTCTCTCTTCAAGATCTATGGTAGACTCTTTTTCCATGCAATCCCCTGCATCATACTTCATAAACACATAACTTTCAATGTATAAATAAATATAACAATATACCGGTTACCTTACCTTGTTGTGCCAAGCACACTTCCTTGTAACTGAACACATACATACATCATTTCTCAAGGGACTCCAATTCCTTGACAAAGCCAGCCATAACTGAAAACCAGTTGTTATACCCATCAAATACATGTTCATTAATATAGCACATATCCACATAATGTCAGACAAAATCAAGGTTAAGAATACTTCATGTATTCATGCAAAGCACTCATTCATTTGGAATTGTGGTCCCCAAACATCACCAAATGAATTCTCACCCAATTCCTTTCTTTTACCTTTTCCTTGCTACAATTGAGTCTTATGATGTGTTGTCACATCACCCAATTATTAGTTATATAAAAAAATCAATTGTTACCTTGTCATGCTAATACCAAACATGTTGCCCTACAACTATTCACACATGTCAGTCACATGTTCCAAATATCAAGACTTTGTGTCTATTGATTTGAAATCATCCTTTGCCATGACTAACAACCATATCATAATCTACTCACAATCATTAATCATAATACTAAAACTAGCACCCACTTTTCACTCAAGTGCATGCCCATTGTCTAAGTGTATACCCATTGTCTAGGTTCATTTTGTGTTAGTACAACCATCTTCAAATAAAATCACTCCTTCATGCAATCTTATAGACACATACTCATATCATGCAATTAATAAAACATTCAAATAACTTGTAAACATACCATGTTAGATAAACCAAATAGATGACATAATCAAACTCATACCTCAATGTATATAACAACAAATCAACTACCTTTCATAACTATCTGACACATATGCATATGACCGCACTGATCAACTAGCATTTATCATGTATGTAACCACAACAACAATATAATAACAAGACTGTATATAACCATAATGCATATTACAACCATCAACCATCATACATATATTCCAAACATATAAACCTATACGACGGTCTATTCTTTACCCTGAGGTCCACTGTTGCAACCTCACTCTAATAATATACATCTCTTGCTCCATATCGACCAACATATTAGCATCATAACATACCAACAACATCATGATGACACAAATTACACCAATGACCATCGCAATGCATGTTTAACCTACTATGCGTGCATAGCCATAATCATGAAAATGCATGCATAAAAACACATAGACAAGTGACATGCATGCATGACAAACACATTTCCCCCATCCAGTCCAAGTGCTTGAAACTAGGAGCTCTGATACCACCCTGTAACCACCCCTCCCACATTTACCCACTTTAACTGCCTTGTTGGGATAAACATGAGCTGAGGGCTACTTTAATATGACCCAAACTTCTAGGTATAGTTAAGGAAGTGGAGTTGATAAACTGGAACTTTATTGACCTTCCTCAGGAGATACATGACACCTAGGAGATAAACAACCACTCCAAGTGCTCAAACCCTAAGCTAGACATCCTTTTTAGTGAACTGGGCCCACAACCACATCCATGGCAAGGCCTCCATGCAGTTATAGGCATCCAACCACATGCATAATCCTGTAAGGGTGCGGTTATGGCCCAAAACTTCCAATTCAAACAGTGCGGTCCCAAATTTTGAGCCACCATTTTAGGCTAGCCTCTAGACCACTGCCCATAACTCAATGAGACTTTTTAGAATGATAAATAACATCAGGACAAAGTCATTCATACAAAACTTAATCAAGGACTTGACCTAACCAGGCCTAACCATGACAGTCATTTCATCAAACATATGGTGAACATGTAACCTACAGGCACATGGGCTTCACTAGGGGAGCAATATCGTACTACGTGAATTCATATTGGGGGATATATATTCAAGAAAAATGACATAATATATTGAGGGATATATAGCGGGTAAAGGGTTTTTATATTGGCGGGTATAAAAAATGGAGCTCAAAGTTAATGAAAAAATATAAAGGGGTATAAAAAATGGATACATACAATATCTAGAGAAAGTAGGGGTTTTTTTAATTGGGAAGGTGTATTGGGTTTGTATTAGTAGGGGGTTAAATAATGTTATTTTCAAAGATATTTTCCAATATTTTGTCAAATTAGGGGTATTGTTTAGTATGCCATGAATGCATGTGATATGTCAAAGGTTCATTGAGTGAAGCCCCTATGTCAACAGGTCATGAATGCATATTCGAACATAGGAGTCTGAAACTTATCTGAGATTCACCAAGAAGGTCTAATTCCCTCTCATAATAGTTGCAATAAGATTTGTTAGTCCATGCATTCATCAACCCTTCATACACTTATAAACACATGTCAATAACCATAAGTAATATACATCACATAACCAACATAGAAACCATGGAAAATCAGCCATGATATCACCATCATAATCAATACATATGCTCATATATCACAATAGAAAATACCTCTTATTAACATATGAAAATTCCAACCAAGTCAGGAAACTCCACATACCACCCGACCATAATATTGGGATTAACTGATCCAGATTTAAACAGGAACGCAATAAAATACAGAGATAACCATATACACAAAGATGCAGCAGAAATAATACGTCATTTCATTAATGGAAAATACTGAAATATGCTTACAACCAGAAATAGAAATAAACCAGCTAGGGCAATGGTAGCTTATCTATGAGAAGAGATGTGTGGCTACATGCCTCTGAACTGTGTTACAATGAGGCTCGAAGGCCTATTTATTGTTGAGAAACAATGGAAAAACCCTTCACATTCCAAAACCTAACCTTGGAAGATGAAACGCCAAATTGTGGTCCCCATTTTTGGGTAAGTTGGTAAATCAACTTCCCGGGGTCACGAATTGGTCGTCTTATCTCCGTTTGACGCGCATGATAGCCCGTTGGAAAGATATCTCCGAGGACTACGATGGAAAAAATGATTTTTAGCTAAAAGGTTTGTTGGCAGTAGATTTCCAAAAAAACGTCGTTTAGTGCCTCAAAACGGCTCTGGAAGTTTAGGACCCGAAAAACTGCTAAAAATAGTAAAATGTGCTATAATTAAAGAAACTGAAAGAACTGAAAGAAGCCCTAGAGGGGATCCATGTGGAATTAGCGGGTGGCCACCAATATCCACCTGGATCATTCCTCCCCCCTTAGGAAGCAATGGTCCCCATTGCGTTGAGTTCGTCTATAAGATGAGGGAACTTCTGCTGCGCTTGGTCCCTGGTGAGCCACTTGCCCTGGTGAAGGAGTTGTCCTGCTTTGACAACTCGATACAGTTGGATATTCTGCTGGTGAGTGTGCTTGATCTGTGTGTCC
>APFE030554453.1:53235-127525 GCA_000404065.3 Pinus taeda | reverse complement strand
TCTAAACATACATTATTCTATGAGAAACCAAGTGTTTTTCGATCTTACCTTAGGTCCAACGCTTGTTGTAGCAGTCCAACCTTGTTGATCCAAATGAGCTCCTCCTTCACTTTAAGACCTGCATACACTAACAAGCAAACGATTACATAACACCTGAATATTTCATAAAACAAAGCATATTCATCATATAGACCAAGGAGTACATGAAATAATTCATTAACAACAAATCATTGAGAAGAATGGACTTATTTGTATTAAGTAATCAAAAAAGGAACCATTACAACTGAGCCTTGGTGTTGTGCAAGCTCCTCCCAGGGTCCAGCAAGAGATTTCCTCTACTTTGACAAGCTCACCCACTCCCATTATGGCAACAAGGAAGGATAGTGATCTCTCCTCACAAGTCAACAATGGAAGTCCTAATTCCAGCAGCATTTACCCTTTAGAATGTTCAGCTTTCAACCTCCCCTCCCATGGCCCAATGCCTGTATTTATAGTATTCTTAGAGGAGGTTATTCAGTTCCAACATCAATGGGATACTCCCTCTTTTGGATGGGGTAGCTCCTCTCTTGATGGGATAAGCTCCTCTATCATAGGGATGCATGAACCATCTGGAGGCGCTCAATACACGCCAAAAACTCTTCTAGAAGGCTCTAGAAGTGACCACAAGTAACTTTTTAGAGATGAAACTCGCGCCTTTTGACCTTTACAGGGGTACGCACCCAACCTTAAGCTTACAGAGCGTATAAATACGCAGGTACAGTGTGTTTGGAGTGCGTACACGCAGGTAAGGTAGAGAGAACCTGCGTACCCAGAGATAAACATGTTTTAAAGTGACTTTTCTCTCTTTTGAAGTTTGACATGAAGAGCAAAGGTTTGAGGCTTGACAAGGAGGACAACATGGCTATTTAACTGCAGATAGCCATGGTGACAAATTTCAGTGTAACAGCTGCAATATCCACAATGGGGTATTGCAGTGTAGAGGTTTGGGTGTTTGGCTGGTTCTGGGCCATTTGGTCAAATATATGCCAATAGCCTTCTGGGATATCTAGGAGAGTATTCCTAGGTTGTCGAGGGGGAATGGCTCTTACGGGAATGGCCTTAACAACACTTCCTTTATCTGGGATTATGAGAGTGCCTAATGGCTGGGGAGGTTCAGGTTCTTGAGTTTCTTCAACTTCGTTATAAATGATTTTTGCAGCGCTTCCCTTATCTGGGCTGTTCAATGGATGAATTACCCCAAGAGGAGATCTTGGTTCTTCAGTTTCTCCTATTTCTCCTCTTCCTTTACAGAGGTTGCTAAGGTTCCCTTCTTGTAATGATTTTGGGCTAGAGTTTTCAATTTCTTGAAAATCTTGGTCTTCGGTTTGACTATGCACCTCAGCAAAGGCTATAGATGGTGATCCTGTGGCCTGAAGGGAACTAGTAGGCTATCTAGAAGTAACTTTTCTATGTCCTACTGAAGGCTAAGATTCTGCTTTCTTAAGGATTTCGTCTATAAAGGTTGATCGGCCAAGGGTCATCGGCCCCTTAGCTTTATCAGGCTTGGGTAGAGGTTTGGGATTCTTTTCAGGCTTTTTATGCTTAGTCATGCACACAAATCAATTGCTAAGTTCTACCCAAACAAAACAACAACAAATCTACAGGAAAGCGGGCAGGGGAGCAGGGCTACTACGTACTCCACACACAGGTTCTTACCTTCCGTTTTTAAAACCCAATTCTTTCCTAATAGGTTTTTACACTACTATGGAAAAGAAACAAATGGCTACACTCTTCCCCGGCAATGGCGCCAAAATGTCGAGCAGTAAAAAGGGTATTTAACTCACATTAACTTATCAATCCAGGAACGATTTGTTATCTCAAAGAGTGTACTTAGTTTGAGGCGGTCATTTGTCAGAGTAATGCTAGTAGTATAGTGCTCAGAATACAAGAGTAAACAGATGCTTAAAACAAGATCTACTTACGACAAAGCACTTTAAGACTCAAATCATGCATTCAGAAAATTCTAGCAATTTATCAGTCAAGGGTACAATAACGGTAACTCATCCCTCTGTAAACTGATGTAACTAAAGATAATGAAGGTACAGATCATCAACCTAGGAACTAGACAACAAATGTCAACGCTCACTACAGTCTCAGATCGTTCTGCACACCAAAGAAATGATAACACAAATAACAGGAAATGGAACAAAAACTAGTTCTTATAAACAACAAAACCTTAATCTATAAATGCAGCAATCGTATCCTACAGAAATCGGATAGCAATCTTTACTCTAAGAATAAATTGGACAACAAACAGAAATAGAACGACAACTAATAGGCAATGAGATATAGAACAACAACTAGAGTCAAATGTAAATGTACAATGAACCAAGATAAATGACACATGTGGCATGCTTAATATTAAAAGAAACAATAATCTGCCTTCGATACAACATGTATCAATCTTAGTTATAAAGAATAACGACTGTAATTCGTAATGGAACAACAATGTCAGTTGAACAACAATTGCAATTAAGTATAAACCATAGATGAATACAATAATACCAACTTATGAATGTTACAACACGGTTACTCTGTAATTGAAAAACGATAGCATGCTGTAAGGGACAACAATGTTATATCAATGATTAAAGGAACAACAACGCATTACAAAGTTCGAATGAACAATACAACATTCTTGTTATAGAGAACAATATTACTCAGTTGAACATAAATCAAATATAACATGACCGTGATGTAAAATAACAAAACACATCAGATTACCAAACAAAGCTGCTAATGAAAATTGCACATGAACCAGAGATAATAGTACATAATCAAGTGTTCCACTAGGGCCACGCCCTTAGCCTCTAGGGACACACCGCTTGAGATTACTCCAGGATCAAAGATGGAGCGACAACCAAATTTATATTAACACATCAAAGCAGAGTTACAGTGGATCACTTCTCAACGAGAGTTGATGATTAGAGTTTCAGATACAAAGAAGAGTTACATAGAAAATAACAACAAAACGTTTTTTCAGGTTGGCAATGCTGTCCCTTCTTATAACAGCCAAGTGGAGATATCAGTGATGCAAAAATAGTTAAGATAGAGATCCCTCAGGATCAAAGGATCCTGAGGGATTCGCCAAACTGTTAATTCCCAGTTATCCATTTGTTCTCTTGCGCCGATTCGATATCTCCTTTTCCTTTCCTTGGCTGATACGCTTCAATTTGGATTGCCTTGTTTGCATGTGGTTCCCTGCCAAAGGGACAATAGTTAACTTTGCCCTATCTTTTCCTTTGGGGCAGAAATCCTTCATTTTTTCCCTTTCCTGCATAAGAAAATGGCAATTATTAGTATTTTTGTGTTGCATATAAATCCCATAGATTTTGACATGATTTCTTATTATCTGCCTAGTTCATGATGCAAAGAGGTTATCAGTTTTAAAGAAAACATGACAAAATAATTGATAAAAACATACATTTTTTAGTACTCCACAGAGTTCAAGGGTTCAATTCTCTCAACACTCTTTTGGTCAAGCTTTGTGGTTGAGTTGGCAAGAAGTGATAAATTCAGGTGGATCTTCCTGGTACAAATATTTTGTGGGCGTAGCGATCACCGATCTCCGAGGTCCATGAACCGCTTAGAAAAATCATATGGATGCCAATTTGTATTGACAATTAGTTAGTAATTTTTTATATTTAACTCATCCTCATATAAACATTTCCTTTACTTTCAGTTTGGTCTCTTAATTTATTAATATTGCATGAGATCCATTGGAATAAAAAAAACGCATACTTTGATATACATAATGTATATTTCAATTTAGCATATAATGTAGTTGAAGGGCTGTCCTTTGGTTGGTTTAACAAATTTATATCGGGTTGGTAATTTTGATGATTAAAACTCTATGTTATGTATTCAATCTTAGTTAAAGAGTCGTTACCTATGTATGAAAGAAATAATTTGTCGTTTCTCTTTCTTCAATTAAGACAAAGTATAGAGTATAGTTCACAAAAAAGAGGAAGTAATTTGTTTTGAACATATCCTTTTTGAGTTTTAGTAACCTTCAACCTTTATTTCATGTGAAATACTAAGTGCCATCCAACTTGGACATCATATAGTTTAACATTAACATAATGAGCACATAAAGATACAAATGCACTTCATTTATAATCTTATCTTGATCAAGTTGTTGGCATCTTCATGAATTCATTGAGAAAACCCAAGTTTCTTCATCTTCGAGCTATGTAAGGTGTGAAGGAATTTGTCATTAATGGTGGGAAGGCATGATGCCTCCTCCTTTCTCCTATATGTTTTTGTAAATCTTTCATCTTACAGGAACTTTCTCTTAAGGGAGGATGTTAGGATATTAAACATTAGGAGTTAATCCATACCAACTTGGGCTAATGTACTATATTCATGAGTGCTTGATAGTGTCTTATTTAGTCTTCTTTATTGACGGTATGCATTTCATCTTATGCTTAAGTGATCCAATAATTCTCATATGTTTGGGATTAATGGATTTTGACGAGTCTTATCAAGTGTTTGGTCCATGACATTTATTAAAAGATTATGGAGGGCCATTTGTCCATGACTATGAAAATAGAGCATTGTACTAAATGTGGTATTTCTTTCTTGTGTAATAGTATGGCTTCTTGTTGCTCCACTAATGCTTCCCCTTCAACAATTTAGTCACATAATTTTTGTTGTCTTTATCTTTGATTTTTGTGAATTTTTTCTTTGCATTGTTTGCTTCTTGGTTTCCTACCTATGATTTGCATTTTTTAGTAATTCTATTGTTATTTTTTCAATTATTTTTCACATTGAAAATTGTATATATAATACTTCATAAAATAATCATCGCCAATTAAATTTCACCTCGTAGGTGAAAATTGTATAATTTTAACTTCATAAATTCATTATAAATAATATCTTTGTGATAAAATATAATATAATTATATTTATAATAAAATATCATATAATATCTATTGCAACACACAATCCATTAGAACATTCATGATTTTTTTTAATATCACTAGGAGAGAAGAAAATTATGATGACCTAATATTGGATTAAACATAGATAAAACATTTCTCCACATTCATTAAAAAATAAATATTGATGTCAAAGTTAAAATGGAGGGATTAGAGTTATGGCCTCGGCTCGTTTGTGGGGTTTCATAAGCATTCACTTTTCCACTTCCTCTGGACTTCGAGGTTTTCGACAGTTCTTGTAACATCTAGGGTTGGTTTCATTTGGTTATCAAATAAACATTTTCTCCTAGTGCTCTATACTTCCTCAGGTCCCTATCATGGAGGACATTCTAGTGGAGTATTAAGAAGATCCACTAGCAAGTGAGAGTAGTTTTCTTGGGCTAGCTGGAAATCATTCTCACGATGGGGGTTTGGCTTAGGGATCTAAGGACCAGATAATTCATAGGTCTTCCATTGGCAAAAATATTCTAGAAGGTGAAGTTTCTCACTGGAAGGCCTTTTATCAGGGTTCAACATGGAAACTCTATATATTACGGGGGCTGGTCCCCTTTTGCATGGTAGTCTAGTGGTATCAGTTGGTTTGGGTCTTGAAGGACTGGTATCACATCCTTTTCCTACTCCTTTCTTTCAAAAATCGTTGTAATTTTCGATGACTCTCTCCTCTAGGTTCTCCACCAGCACCTCTTTGGGTGGACTACCATTCAAGGGATAACCCTCCTTGGAGTTCGTGTCTTTGGACCCCCATGGGCAATTATATGGGGGAAATTTTCTCTTTGTATTCCCTTAGGAAAATCATATTTTTCCCTATGGGGCCTATAGGCCTGTCTCCTCTAGACTTGCCTTCATCTTTCTTCACAAATATCGGGGGTTTTAGGTCAACTTAGTCTCTTGAGGTAGTTTTTCTTAATGGAGGTCCAAAACTGACCTATTGTTTAGTATCAACAAAATCACAACTTCTTGTCTATGAGGATCATATTCACATTTGGCTTCCTGAATTAGGCCTCCTTGGGGTCTCTCCACCCATGCGGGTTGTTAAGAGAAAAAATATCCTATCAAGGAAACGAAAAGCAAACTTTTTTTCATTGTGTCGACGTTTCAAACCCCAAAGGGGGTCCATCATCAGGACAAATCAGAAAGATAGAAAAAGAATGAGAGATTATTGAGAGAAGGAGACATGAACCTTGATATAAATAGACCAAGAACCCTATACTTGTCTAAAGGCCGACACTTGATTTCTTTTCATTTTTAATTAATTAATTATTCAATTATTTTAATTATTATTCATTGATAATTTTAATTATTATATTTTATAATTAATATTGAGTTTTAAATTATTTTTATTTAATTAATAAATTTTATACAATTCTAATTTAATTTTATTTAATAATACTATTTTATATAATTAATATAATTTTCTATTTTTAATTTTAATTTTATTATTTAATTTTATTTTTGAAAATTTTATTTATATTATATATTAATGATTAATTTTGATTTTATATATTGAATTAATTCAATTTAAGGGCCAAGCGATTGAGCTTGTCTAATGCTGCTCTGGTTCTTCTGATTTCTCCTCTGATTAGGGTTAGACTTAATTTCAAGAAAGCTTTATCATTGTAATGATTAAATAACCTGTGATTAACCTTAGCAAAAGGGGAATGATTTTATTGTTTCTACAATGTTTCAGGAATTGCAGTTCAGCAGTTCTCCTCTCAATTTTTGTCCTCAGGATTTTGAGAAGACCGATCTCCTTCCATGTTTCCCCTCCGTACAGGGAAGTAATGTTTGATTTTAGGCTTCTGTGGAAGTTTTTTGCAGTGGTGTGATCCGGATTGTCCACAGTCTTTTGTTCATTGTGTCGACGTTTCAAACCCCAAAGGGGGTCCATCATCAGGACAAATCAGAAAGATAGAAAAAGAATGAGAGATTATTGAGAGAAGGAGAACATGAACCTTGATATAAAATAGACCAAGAACCCTAAACTTGTCAAAGGGGAATGATTTTATTTGTTTTCTACAATTTGTTTAGGTTCTTGGTCTATTTATATCAGGTTCATGTCTCCTTTCTCTCAATAATCTCTCATTCTTTTTTTCTATCTTTCTGATTTGTCCTGATGATGGACCCCCTTTGGGGTTTGAAACGTCGACACAATGAACAAAAGACTGTGGACAATCCGGATCACACCACTGCAAAAAACTTCCACAGAAGCCTAAAATCAGACAGAAAAGCAAACTTTCTATGGTTTAGGTAATAAATTTCAAATGCACAAGGTTATTCAGATGAGTAGGCTTCTGATCATGGGAGACGCTAAATCCATAGATCACTAACTTATCGGGTTAGGAAGGAATGGGGGGGATCATTTTCCCACCCTAGCATCTATCAAGGCTTTAGTGCAAGGATGGTTTATTATCTTTTCTTTTCCATTAATGAGGTCAAGTGGGTTATGGACAAGATATGGAGTATCAATTCCTTCCCCTTACTTCTAAAACACTGGACTCCTTTGTTCGACCTCGCTAGGGAAAATATTGAAAAGGCACCCATCTTGGTTAAGCTTCTAGGCATCAAGGTCTAGTTTATGGTGGGAATAAGATCTTTTGGAGATTGGAAACCATTTAGGGGAATGTATTCAGGTGCATATGTCCTTCATTAAATTAGACAGGATGAAGGTGGCTAGGATTTTGGTGATTTTGGATATTCAAGAGGGCCTCTAGAGTGAAATGATGCTGACACATAAGGGATTATCTATGACCCAACCCTTGGATGATGAGGGCATACCCTTACACTACAGATGATGCCATGCTAATGCACACAAGATTGGAGAATGTGAGTTGGGATTTTAGGGGCATTTTGGCTTGGCAAAAGTCTCATTCTCCGGCATGAGGGGGCATGGTTAATGTTTCCCCGGTGGGGTGGGGAGATATTTCTCCTGTTTCTTCCTCTCGTGTGATATCTATTGGAAATCCTAGTGTTGTACATGACTTTAAAATCACCTCCTTAATTTTGGCTATTCCTATCCCTGCAACAGGCTTGTCAGGGGTTATATTGGAGGTGAATGGGCCAAGCTTTGTTTTGGAAAAGGTCCTCGGGGTGTCTTTGTGGGATTCTTCAACAAAGGGTACACCTAATACTTCTCCTACTTTTTCTGTTAGTTGTTCTTTAGATCTAGGGATGGTTACTGATCCTTCGTGTAATGTTTTGAATGTGTGCTTTGATGGATGGGCCTTGTCTTACCTAATTTTGTCCCAAGTATTTTCCCTTTATGTTTCATTGAGAGGATCAATCCTCCTCCCATCATTTCCTCATTAGATGGAAACTCCTTGGAATTTGGTTCTTATGAGCCTAGATATGCTCTCTGATCTAGGTTGTACACTTCCATTAAGCCTCGTGTCTTTAAGTATTTGGGCCACAATACAATGTTGGTGACCACACCAAAAGGTCTAGGTCAAAAGTAGTAACTCTCTAAAGCTCAAAAGAAGGTCGTCATGGAACAAGCCTATAGAAAACAATAGACCATATCTAGGGTCATTAGAGAGTTTCACCCATCTCATGAGGTTCCCCTTGGATCTTATTGTCCCTTAGTTGTCGGTGTTTGGCCGACCCATCGAAGCAACATGCTTTTCTTAGATTGGTTGATTCAAACTAGGTTTCAATGCTTCTATTTCAAGAGACCATGGGGGAGGGGGCCATTATTTTTTCGTGTTTAAAAAAATTGTTACTAGGATGGGAGTTCTCCTATTTGGATGTTAATGGTCGAGCAATTTGTGTATCTATAGGTTGGAATCCACAATTTTTCAATATGACCAATTCATAGGGTATGGGTTCGACTTACAACACTCATTCTGATCTATTGATTTGTATATGGATCTCTTGGTTCTCAATGTATATGGTCCTCAGTAGGACAAAATTATTTTCTAGGATGCTTTAGTGAACACTTCATTCTTATTGGGTAACAATCTAATATTGGGAGGTGATCATAAATTCTCCATGGGACATGAAAAGAGTTGGGGGCTGAGATCACACATTGATCAAAACTCAACATATTTCACTAATTATCTAAGAGTTCATCAATTGGTGGATATTGGGCCTACAAAAATTAAGTCCACTTGGAGAAACAATAGGATTGGGTTGGATATGGTTTCTAAGTGTTTAGACAGGTTTCTTATTGCAAAGAAGTTGGTGGATGATATCCCTCTTATTCAATAATGGATTGGGTTAGGGATCTAACCTCTCCCAAATTTTCCTAGATCTTAAAGGACGAGGCAAGAAACCCCCAACCCATTTCAAGCTTAATGCTATATGGCTTAAAGAAGAGTCCTATATGGACTTGATCAGATCTGCTTGGAAATCCTTTGATCACAAGGTTGGTTTGTTTGTGGCAACTCATTTTGTGGTCAACTTAAAATTAGTTAAAAATCTTCGATCACTTGGTCGGTGGAAGAAAGAATTAAGTATTCTTAGAAGTTAAAGGCCATTTAAGGGGAACTGAAATTTATTTCGGAGGAGGCAGTGGAAGGATTTGATTCATATATGATAAGGTCAAGTTAGTTGGGTTGGAAGGCCATAAAAGGAGTCTACTTAATGCACAAGAATCAACTTGGTGAACCAAGAATCATGCAATTTGGATAGAGGATGAAGATGAAAATTATAAGTTTTTTTCAAAATTACACTAAAGATCTGAAAATTAAAGGACTAGGATGGGCACTATGTCACCCCCTTTGAAGACCTGGAAAAATTGGGATGCACACATTTCAAGGGGCTCTTCAAGGCCCCTAGGGGTTCCTCTTTCTAATGTGGTTAGGTCTGCTTTGCTCTTTCCTAGATTCACATATGAAGTAGAAAATGAAGCATCTACCCTTATTTTCTAGTGTTTTGGCTGCAAAATTTGGTTGGTATCTATTTTATTCTATAGGCCTTTGGTTGATGGCTACCTATCGAAAATATATCCATCCAATATCCATTGAGGATTGGATAAGATACTCAAACAAATATTCTCACAAAAACTCCATTATTTGAAAAGCTGTTCTATCCTCTTTTCCTATCATTGAGCATGGACTAGCATGGAAGATTGGTAATGCTAAAATTCTTCACATCAATATTGACCTATGGTTTGGATGCAATGCTCTATATAGATTACCTACAGATTTAGTTTAGTTTCTATAGGATAGAGGTCTATACAACTTGTCAAAAATTGTTGGTTTGGGGGGTAACCTATTGTGTCCACAAATGTGGCTCTCATCAAAACATCTTGCTATTCTTGATGTATACAAAGAACATTTATATGTTTGCATTTGGGCATTGGATGATAGCTACATTTGCCTAAATGAGTTAGAGGATGAATTAGTGTGGAAACATGTGATGGATGGTCATTGCACTACTAAATTAGAATATGCTCACCTTATTGAATATCAAATGATTGGGGATCAGGTTGGTTGGTGGTAAACTCTATGGTGATTAAATGTCCAAATAAATCCAGGCTTTTCATGCAGTGTATTTTAGAAAACGAGGTCCACACATGGGATTTTCTACAAAGAGAAAAAAATATGGCTTGAATTGGTGTTTTATCTACAAAGTACATGAGGAGTTTTCCCATTATCTATTCCTAACATGCTCTTTTTCTTAGGTTATTTGGAAGGATATTTGCTGCAAAATTTGGGCCATCTTGCCAATGGCTTGGGAGCTCTCTCATTGAAGTATGGGAGAATTGGCTTTCTAATCGAGAGGTTAATGATTTCAAATTTATTTCTTTACTAGGTTGTTGGGGATTTTTTTTGGCTATAAACCATTCCATTTTCAATGACCAGATCACTCCTTCCATGATTACTATTAGCCAGTCTTTGGAAATCCTTGATCCTTTCTCTAAGCCAAATATTATAGAACATCATAGAGATATCATTGGGGTCGCTATTGATAAATCTAGGGCTTGGGAAATCTTCGATGATGTTGTGAAAGGAGTCCCATGTTTTGTGCTGGAGGGGCTATTCTTATTCATAGTGAGTCACATCTTTGCAAATTAAAAATGGGTCTTGAGTTGAAAAATGCAACAAGAAAAAAAAATCGTAATTTAATTTGTCCTTGAATTAAATTGTAATTATGATTCTCATAGCAACTTGTAGTATTTAACTAGGTTAATTTGACATAGTTGACTCAGTTAATTTGAATTGGGAGTATATATAGAGTCATGTAGAGTGGTTCCTAAATTTTAGGGGCCCAAGTTGAGTTCTTTTGAGTTGTAATTATTTAATTTAGTTTAACTAGTTCCAATTGATGGAGGAATTAGTGGGAGATCCATAAGTGGGGTGTAACGTGCAGTAATGGGATGTAACCAACACTACTCAACCAGTAAATTGAAGATTCACTCATAATCAAATCATGCATGTTACATCAAAGAAAGACCCAGTTGAGATTAGAGTTTAGGGACAATGTACTATTAGTTGTAAAATCATCTAAATTAAGGTGATGGTGCATGCAACCAGAGGAAGTTCTGTCGATGGATTGCGTAGTTATGGATGAGGAATTTCCCAATTAAATATGAGATAATTCCTTAGGAAACTGTGCAAGGAAATATGAGCTTGGCAGGCGACAAAATTGGCTAAGTATTGGCTTGAGATGGTTTGTGAAGCAGTGAGATAGATTGAGATTATGCAAAGATTGCTCAGGATTGAGAAGAGCATTGTAATCTTCTCAAAATTTTTGATTAAGGCAATATATACATAGCAGGGGTTTTTTATCTATGGATTTAACCAAAAAACTATTGTGTTATGTGTGATTGAATTATTCCTTTTTCTGCTTCATGATTTCATCGATCAATTATTGTTTCCTTCGATGAGTAGAGTAGATTCAAGTCAATTGTTTTAGCATTACAATCTACAGTTTGAATCTATAAGGAATTTATACATGGTATCAGAGCTAAAATCATTATAGAAGAGGAGAATATGATTTTTTATTTTGCAGGAGAAACTGAACCTGCATCATCATCGTTCTACGGATTGAGGCTCAAATATGCCCTTGAGGGCAGTTCGAAATATATTGCTTGGAAGAAAAATATGGAGACAATGTTGGAAGAAAAAAGGCTTAAGGAATTCATAGAAAACGATAGTCCTATGACACCAACAATTGATGCTCAAGATTTGGCAGAGTGGATAAAGTGAATTTCGAAGGATGATCCTAGAAGGAGTTTGAGATCATATTGTTTCAAACCTCCATGGTAAGGAATTACCATTCGCAATGTGGAATGCCTTGACGAACCCGTTTCAAAACAAAAGTGACCACATGAAGCTGGAACTAAAGGACAAGCTCAGAAAGTTTAATATGGAGAAGGGCGATACAATATCAAAGTACTTGACCAATTTCACCCAATGTCGGGATGAGCTTGGAAGTGTCAGTGTTATAGTTGTTGAAGATGATCTTGTAGGCCTAGAACTTCCCAAGAGTTAGAACAACTACTAGGACTCAATTAATGGGAGGGAGAAGCTACTAGAGTGGGAGGGAAATTGGTCCGACTTGGTACAAGAAGAGATTCGATTGAACACCAGAGATGGATACTCATCCAAGCATGGTGATGAGGAGAATTGTCATTGCATTCCAAATCAGATTCTAGTCAGGGTGAGAAGAAGGACATGTCAAAGATTAAATGTTTTCACTGTATAAGCTAGAACACTATGCCACAAAGTGTCCACACAAGAAGTCTGGTAAGAATCCCTCAGGAGGAGCAGTAGGTGAATCTATTGCTTCACAATTCATACTGGATTTCACCCTCATCTCTTGCATGGTGACTGTTGTTCCTTAAGAAACCAATTTCCTGGCTGTAGGGAAATTTTGCTTAAGACATTAATAAAGATTATTTACTGTCACTTATTGCTTATAAGATTACCAAATGAAGGACTTGGAAAACTTGGCCTTAGACTCTTAATACATGTATGATCAGAACTTATCAGAATTCCATTTGTTGCTAAATATAAATGATGAATGAGGAAAGTTTGAAAGGGAAGTTAAAGACAATATGTTGATCTCTCACAATAAGTATTATCTGTAACTTAGAGGAATTATGAACATTAGGAATAAATCATAGACAATATGCTGATCTCTCACATAAACTACTATCTATAATTTAGAAAGGAAATGAGGAATTTAAGTATAGGAGCGCTCTTTAAGGGATTTAACCCTGCAACTTCATTACTACACTTAGAAAGAAGAAAACATTACATGAAACATGATAGTGAAACTTACAAATTATATGTAACAACTAGTGGAAACTTCTGGTTGCTTTATTAATCAATGATGTTATCATAAATACAATGGATTGGTTCTCCAAAATTCCAACCCTTTCTTAGTAAATTTTCCCCCCTTTATACATTTATGGAACAATTATTGAAATTGTCAAACTACTAAACTTCTTTCTAACTATATAAATTAAAAACTATTACAAAACTTTTCAGAGGTTTAAATACACCTCAAGGAACATAACATAACAGAAAACAACTGAATTTTAAAGAAGACAATAATCGCTGACTTGCACTGCTAATCCACTGTAGAATGCCTTAATCTGCTTAAATCATATTGCTCTGTGTTAGATTTTATTTAAACCTAGGATTATCATATATCAGATGCCTTTTAATAAGCCAAAACACCAACAAACCCAACCATTGCCTTTTCCTTTAAATTTAATTTTAACGCCAATTTTCCATTTACACAACAAAACTGATGCAAAATGTGTGAAGCAGACTGAAAAGGAAAGCCTGTCGACTTTCCATTATAAATCGCAATCACAATTGGCGCCTTTAAATGGTGTACCCGCCCCAAATCCTAACATTTTGTGATATGGCGAAGACGGTAGTATAAAACATGTTCGACCATCGTAACCGCAAGTGGCCCTTTATGCACCTTTAAAAATATTTAACTTATATATAAACCCTTTGTATCTACGCTTTTGAAAATATAATGTAAGACATGATTTTTCCACTTTTAACACTGCTCGCACGACTATCGAGGCATACCCCTCATCGCAATCGGTAGTTGGTGTTTTCCATATATATATATATATATATCTATACAATGTGTTACAAATATGATGGACCTACCGCAATCATAAAACACAATATATATCCTCTCGGGTCCGGCTTACCCATATCACAATTGGCAATCTTTAAATACACCAACATACATATTAACGCTTTACGGACCCGCCGAGCTATTAAAACATAACGTAGATATGTTTCGGGTCTGCCAGCATTTATTGCAATCGGCGATCATTGAATGCACCAACCTCTATATTCATTGTTTTACGGACCCACCGATGTTATAAAATATGCCATATGAATTTTTGGGTCCAGAACCCAATCGGTAATCGCAATCGGCACTGTGGAGCCAACCACCCATATTGCAGACCCGATGAACTTTAGAATGTAGCATATAAAATTTCGGGTCCAATGTTAATGTTTTAACACTTGTTTTCTTTTGTAAATTAAATCTTTTCCTTCGTTTCCCTTTGTATTTTGATTCCGATAGAGTTATGTTTGCGATATATATATATATATATATATATATATATATATATATATATATATATATATATATATATATATATAATATATATATATATATATATATATATATATATATATATATATATATATATATATTATATAATATAATGTATGTATATATATATATATGCCCATATAACCTTTGGCCTCCGATATATCATTCCTTTTGCATTGTCTCCTTTTTTTAAAGTATTTTCAAAAATGAAAAAGGAATGTTATAAACAATAAACAATGCATGTTACAACATTTGGCTCCACTTGGGGATAGTGCTTTTTCCACAGAACCACTAAGAACCGCAGATTAGTGCCTTCACCTCGGGCATGGAGTCATATATTTCTCTGCATAAACTGAAATACTATGGCATTTGTACAATGACTTCACTCCGATATTCACAATGAAATGATGCTTGTTCTTTAGAGCTGGAAGTAGTGTTTTAGATATTGCCCATTAACAGGTAGTTGTAGAGTCTCACCATCAATATTTTCAAGGAAGAAGGTATTATTGGATCTCACTTCAGAGATTCTAAAAGGGCCATACCAGAGAGGATCGAACTTTCCATGCTTACCCTTATCCTCTCTTATAGTATCCCATCTCAATACTAAGTTTGCAACTTTGAAATCAATTTCCCTAGATTTTCTATCAAAAATAGTTTTCATCTTGGACTAATATGTAATAAAATTGTCCCTTACCTTGCCTTTGTTTTCACTAAGCTTCGTCGCTTTGTTCATTCTTCTTACCAAAGCATTTGAATCTTCTTTCGCTTTCTGAATCATCGTAATCACTTGTTTCATAAGTTGACATGGAAACAGAGCCTAAGTTCCGTATACTAATTCAAAAGGTGATTTCCCTGTGGATCTCCTTGTAGTTACTCTTGCAGCCCACAAAGAAAACTTCAACTTAGAGTCCCAATCTATCTAATTTTCTGCAATGGTTTTCTTTAGGATCTTCATCAAAGTCTTGTTAGTGGATTCAGCTAGTGGATTTCCCTGAGGGTGGTAAGCTGTCAAATGAGACAAAATAACATTATATTTTTGACAAAAAGAAATGAAGTTACTTGAGTTGAAGACTTGAGTGTTGTCTGTTATAATTTTAACGAGACACCCAAATCTGCTGAAAATATTTTCTTCCAGGAATTTCATCACTCTCTGATCATTTTCTCTCTTAGTAGGAATTGCCTCTACCCATTTGGTGAAGTAATCTGTTGCTGTGAGAACCCACCTGTGCTGTCCGCTTGAAGGTGGATTGTTTTCTCCAACAAAGTCCACTCCTAATTGTCTAAAAGGCTTCTCTATAAAGACTGGATAAAGGAGCTAATATCTTTTTCTCAGCCAAAAGTTGACATTTTTGACAACTTCTAACAAACTTGTAGGTATCACCAAATAGGGTAGGCCAATAAAATCCAGCCTGAAGGATCTTGTGTGCAATTACTTTCCATCTGTAATGCCCCCCACAAAACCCCTCGTGATAATCTTTGATTGTTTTTGTAAATTCATCTTCTGTTAAGCATAGTAATAGAATTCCAGTAGGATCCTTCTAGTACAATCTGCCTTCTACAATTGCATATGGCTATGCCTTGAGCTTTAGCGCCCTATACTTTGTTCTGTCTAAGGATTAAGGACAAGAAATAAAGCACAAATAATGAATTATATGTTTATACCATTATGAACATAAGAATTTATACCTGATTTTCATTCATGGGTCTTGCTCTCCTTTATTTTCTTCAACTGCTTTTTCATTTACAGGTGCCAACAAGTTAATTCCCAATGCCTGAAAGTTTGATTATGTTAGAATTTTTGCCAGTCCTTGTCCTTTTACCAAATTTGTGGGTTTTATATCCAAATCATATTCTTGGATCTTGGCAATCCACTTTCCCTCCTGCCTTCTACATCTCCCCGTAATAATACGTCTTTCACTGCAACATTAGGCGCATAAGCAACGATTTGGGATTGCATCACATAAGTTCTAAAAGCTTTCAGGGATTTTACCAAGGCATACACCTACTTCTCGAGAATATTATATTTCAGCTTAGAATCTCTAAGAATCTTACTGAAGAATGCAACTGGCTGCTCTCTCCCTTCATCATTCTTTTGCAGTAAGACAGCTGCTATCGAACTTGATGAGGCAAATGAAAAAACTTGGAAAGGCTTCTGATAATTAGCGCTTATTAAGACTAGAGATGCCTGCAATGCCTCCTTAATTCTGGAAAATGATTCTTTAGCTTCCTTAGTCCAGCGTACTTCATTCTCCTTCTTCAGCATATTAGTGATTTCTTTCAAGATTTCTGCATAATTAGACACAAATCTTCTCAAGAAGTTTATCTTTCCCAAAAAACTTTTGAGTATATTTTTTACTTCTGGGAAATGGTATTTTCTGCACAACTTGTACTCTGGCTGGATCTATCTTCACTCCTTCTCTAGAAACAATGTGTCCCAACAATTTTCCTTCCTCCAGAGCAAAGATTGATTTCTTAGGATTTAAAGAAAGTCCAAATCTTCTACATTTATCAAAAGTCCTTTTCAAATGATCTAAATGTTCTTCATTAGACCTAGAAAAAATAGTAATATCATCTAAATATATTACTACAAGCTTATCTCCAACAAAAGCGATGTGCATAACCCTTTGAAATTTAGCTCCAACATTCATCAATCCGAAAGGCATTCTGGCATACATAAATGTTCCCCAGGGAGTTGTGAACATTGTTTTCTTTTGATCCTCCTTGTCCATAGCCACCTGGTTATAACCAGAAAATCCATCTAGCATTGACATTATAAAAGATCCTGTTACCTTTTGCAACACATGGTCCATTTTAGGTAAAGGATAATTATCTTTCATAGAATCTCTATTTAGATTTCTGAAATCAACACACAACCTTATTTCTCCATTTCTCTTTCTCACAGGTACTAAATTAGCCACCCAATCAGAATATCTGAGTGGGACTATGATTTTAGCATCCAACAACTTTTTAACCTCCTTTTCAATTGATGGTAGAAGCAGAGGATTTATCTGCCTAAGCTTTTGTTTGTAGGGTTTAACCCCCTCCTTCAAATGAATTTTATGCGGAATAATATTTACATCATAAGTTTTGAGATCTTCATAGGACCATGCAAAGACTTCAACCTAATTCTTGAAAAGTTTAAGATACCTCTCTTGAAAATTAGGTGGAACTTCAGCATAAAATTTGACTAACCTGGGATTCTCCTGAGTGCCAATGTTGTGATCTTGAATATGTTCATCCTGCGATATTTTCCCTGGGTTCACAACCACATAATTGGAATTAAAAATCCTTTCAAGAGGAACACGTCCCCTTGGCAGAAAATTATCTTTCAATTGAACAATCTTCTGATTTGCTATTGAATCTTTAAAACCACTAGCTCCTGCATTTTCTTGTCTCTTCTACGTTGTGATCAGTTTCTGTACTCTGGAACTCTTCAACCATAGTTAAAAACTCCTTAATCTGTTGGTCATCTTCAAAAACTTGCTAGTCCTTAACATTATCAGGAACAGAAGGTATGTGTCTCATTTCTACCTGATATCTTAATCTTGGATTAATAGGAGGCTTGAAAGTGAAAGAAACTACAACCAATGAATCTGCCAATCTATTTTCATCCCTTGGAATGAACTGAATGTTAAAAGCTTCAAAGAAATTTTCAATCAAATCCCATACCTAATTTTTGTATGCTCAGAGTCTAGGATGATTTGTTTGGCAGTGATCTTTTATTTGCTTAATAATTATCTCTGAATCTCCAAAAGTAGAAATTGATTTGACTCCCATCTGTTTGGCTGTTTGTAGTGCAATAATCAAAGACTCATATTCTTCCACGTTGTTAGTTGCCTCGAACTCTAATTTGAAAGAAAAAGGAAACATATTACCTCCAGGTGCAATATGAAGAAAACCATCACTTGTTCCTTCTTTTGAATAAGCTTTGTCAAAGAAACATTTCCACACTTCTTCCATTTACAGCTTTGTAATTACATTGGCCAAATCAAGCTGCTTCTGATTGTCTTCAGCCAGCTCTGCATTATCATGCAGTGTGAAACAAGCAAAATCATCCTTCTCTTGACTATACATAGGTGAGTTGTTTGTTCCTTTTTTCGTAATAGTTCTTACAAACCTAGTTTCTCTGTACAATCTCCTCTCCTCCCCACCAAAAACTGGTATAACAACATATGTAAAATCCAACTTCAAAACACCTCCCAATTTAGCCCCTAGGACCTAGACAGAAGCATTCCAAATCTAGCAGGAATATTTGCTACTACAACATCCATGACCAAACTTCTAGATGGAATTTGGGCTAGTGACAGTGCCAAATATTTAATGACCCCTAGACACTTGACCTTGTTTGAATCAAATGAATACAAATCTTTGTAAGGTTTGGTCACTTGCAGATTTAATTGCTTCATCACTGACAGAGGCATAAGATTGTGTGAAGCTCCTAAATCAAACATGTAGTTATGTAGAAGGAAATCATGAACCAATAGGGAAATATAGAAAGGAGGTATTGAAGAATCTACTTCCTCTACATGTGGGCCAAAAACCACTACTGGTTTATCTTCCTGCAGATTTATAGTATCACTCTCACTTTCTTTTAAATTAATGAACTCAGCAATTTCCTTTTGACAAGTAGGTGTTCTTGCCAATTCTATAAGGGGAACCTATATTCTTACCTTTTCCAGCTCCTTGGTAAGACTAAACAAGTGAACCTGTTTAGCAATCCTTTCATTCTAATATTCACCTTTCTTATCGACTGGGATTTTTTGAGGAATTTAAACAAGCTTCTCCAAATGAATTTTTTCAGCTTGATTTTGAGAAGGCTCACCTCAAAGTATCTGTGGTTTTCTATTCATATTTTGTTGCTGTTTTCCTTTATCTACTTGTTTTGTAGACTGAGATTCTTGTGGAGTCTCCTTCGATGTGGAAGTTGACACTTGTTGCTCACCTTCATTTTCTTGATTTCTCTATCTTTTCCTAGATCTTAGATCATATTTTTTTATGTAGTTCAGCCTGCATAAAATCATAAAATTGTTTCCAATATTCATCAATTTCATTTTCATTATGAATAACATTTGCTTCATCATACACATATTCTTCTCCTTCAATGCCAAGTTCATCTTCATCAATTGCATATAATGTAGAAATTTGATCTTCAGACTGTTCTTCACCAGGATCTGCTTCTATGTACAATGGTACTTGAATTTGATTTTGATCCTTTCTTTCCTTTTGCAAAATTTGCAAATATTTCCTTCTAAATTTGGGATTAAATCTCTTATTACACTGCATTTTTCTTTCAGAGTTATTGTTTTCTAACTCTAACCTATTTAAATTATTTGACATGGTTTTAATTATATTACACATATCCTCCAATGATTGACTTTGGGAGGATTCCATCTTTGCTTTTCCCTTGTCTTGGGAAAGCTGTGTTTCTGGTGCTTTTCATGCAGCCACCAGATTCGCTTCTATCTCTAAAGCATCTGTTTGGATTTGATCAAGGGTTGGAGCTCTCTTTTCCCTTAATGAAAATCCAAAATTTGATTCAAAAGCCCCTCCAAAAGTGATTTTTGCACCAACAGGAGGAGGCTTTATCTCTGCTGGTAGACTATTGTACAATTTGTTGAATCTTTTGACAAATTCAGTCACAGTTTCATCAAATTTCTTCTTGATGGAATTAAATTATGTTAATGAATATCCATGGTCTCTTTTTTTTCTGCCTATCTCAGGATAAACACACGTTCCATCTCTTCCCAAGAAGGAATAGAATTATTGGGAAGAACTTTGAACCATTTCCTGGCTTCTCAATCCAGGGACTGAACAAAAAGTCTTAGAACAACATCTAAATGTTCAACATTTAGGCTTTCTGCAAAATTACAAAACACTACTACATGATTCTCTGTTGTTTTTACATCTTCTCCTAAAAAATGAGGAAGAATTTTGAGGTAATCCTATGGGATTTGATTGTAAGGTTGTGGTAATTGAAGAGGTGCATACATATTGACTAGGAATGTAGGGGCTGCCATGTTTACTAAAATTTGATTACCTACAGATGTGGAACTTGATTGAAATGCAAATGGACTATGCAAAGGAGGTAACCTGGTTATTAGTTGAGGTTTAATAATTACAACAGGTAAATGAAAAGTAACATACTCAAAAGATTGGTCTTGACAGCTAGGTTCCTGAAATGCAGATGATGAAAAATATGACTCTATATCAGATGAATGTTCAGATAAGTTGTTGCTTGATGCAGAAAATATAGGAATTGGTCTATTTGAGGTCCTAGACTTCCTAGCCCTCCATGAAAACAGTCTTTCAGGATTTGAAAAAGCTTGAGCCTTATTTTGTGAAGTGTCTGATCTTGTATGGGGCCTTCTTGAAGCCAGAGTTATTGTTTTGATTCAAAACAGCCAAATATTTCCTCCTGACTGAACAACCAGAGGAAAATATTGAAAACCCAGGGAAAAACCTTCTTGTATTCTCTCCCCGGAAACGACGCCAATTAATGTTGTTCCTTAAGAAACCAATTTCCTGGCTGTAGGGAAATTGTGCTTAAGACATTAATAAAGATTATTTACTATCACTTATTGTTTATTAGATTACCAAATGAAGGACTTGGAAAGCTTGGCCTTAGACTCTTAATACATGTATGATCAAAACTTCTCAGAATGCTATTTGCTGCTAAATATAAATGATGAATGAGGAAAGTTTGAAAGGGAAGTTAAAGACAATATTGTAGTTTTTAACCCCATACAGAAATTACTTGCATACGAATTCTAAATCACAAAAAAAAATAAAAATGCGAGAGCATAACACATAAATCACATATACACAGAGATATCCCACTAGATCCCAAAACCGGGACTACCAGCTTGATTTTTTATTATGTTCCTTTCAATGTTAGAATACATATTTATACATGCCGAAGCATCCAATACCATGGACCGAAAACCATCGCGTCCAAAACCCTGGACCGAAAACCATCGCGTTCAAAAAAAACATGTGTGAAAATCATGCACAAAACCATAGGTGGGTCTGCCTAACCTAACATAGGGTCCAAAACCAAAATTTTCCGGGGTGCTGCCCCGGACCCCATAAAGTGGGGTTACAGGTACCCCTCAAACCCCCTCTATGTGGAAAGAATATAACACAACCCAACAATCTCCCACTTGTTGTTTTCTTTCCACAGGGGGCCACAGGAGAGCTTAGTCATTTTTCCAGCCCTGAAACACCCATTGTTCTCTACACCAAGAGAACTTCTCAGAGCTAACAGATTTTGTCAATGCATCTGCAGTATTCTTCAAAGTGTCCACCTTTACCAGCAACACCTTTTTGTCTTCTATCATATCCCTCACAAAGTGATACTGAAGACCAATGTGCTTTATCTTCGAATGATAAGCAGGGTTCTTTGCCAACAAAATTGCACTTTGGCTATCACATTCTATCCTTATAGCTCCCTGTACTAACCCCATACTTGAACACAATCTATGCAACCAAACTGCTTCCTTGCTTGCATGAGTGGCTGCCATGTATTCTGCCTCTGTAGTTGATAGTGCCACTACAGATTGTTTCTTACTCATCCAACTGACTGCACCTCCAAATAGGTTAAACACATACCCACGTGTAGATCTTCTCTGATCCAGATCTCCAGCCCAGTCTGCATCAACAAAGCCACGGATATCCAACACTCTGTCCAATCCTGGTCTTCCTTGGTAGCACAAACCATAATCACTAGTGCCACGCAAATACCTGAAAACCCGTTTCACTGTTGTCCAGTGCTCCTTCCCTGGTTTTGACATAAACCTGCTCAATACTCCCACTGCATGTGCAATGTCTGGTCTAGTACAGACCATGGCATACATCAAGCTAACGACTGCACTTGCATATGGAACACGGGACATGTCCTCTTCCTCTTCTTGTGTCTTGGGACACTGTTCAGCAGATAACCTCACACCTACAGGAATAGGAACCTTCACCGGTTTACTATCCTGCATATTAAACCTCTACAATATTGTCTCGACATACTTCCTCTGGTTTAACCAGAGCTTCCTCTTTGCCCGATCTCTTTTAATTTCCATGCCCAAAATATAGTTTGCAGCACCGAGATCTTTCATGTCGAATTTGGAGGACAATTGGGTCTTCAAATCCTGGATAATTTCTTTGTCATTTCAACCAGCAACATATCATCCACATACAAGACCAGATAAATAACACGGTCACCAATTAATTTAAAATACACACAATGATCTACTTTGCTTCTAGTGAAGCCAAGTCCTCGTATAAATGTATCAAATTTCTGATGCCACATCCTTGGTGACTGTTTTAACCCATCAGAGAATTCTTAATCTTGCATAACAGTTCTCTCTTACCTTCACCGCAAAGCCTTCAGGTTGCTATTCATGTAATTCCCTTCCAATCCCTGTGAAAGAAATGTTTGTCTTCACACCATCTGTTCTATGCTCTAAAATCAAAAGCAGCAGCAACAGATAAAAGTAATCTATAGAAGTTACCTTGGCAACAGGAGAAAAAATATCACCAAAATCAATTCCCGGCACCTGGGAATAACCTTTTGCTACCAACCGAGCTTTGTATTTCTTCACCTTCCCTTCTGCATTTGTCTTCTTCTTGAACACCCATTTGCTGCCAATGGGTTTCCTTCCAGCCGGCAACTCCACCAGATCCCAAGCCTCATTTTTGTGCAAAGATGCCATTTCATCAACCATGGCCTCTTTCCAGAGTTTTCCATCCTCTGAATACACTGCTTCCTTCACAGTTCTGGGATCATCATCAGTAACAGACAAAGCAAAGTTTGAACAGAAAGCAGATGGACTATACCTTTTCTGGCTGTCTTCTTTCTCAAGCTGATCTTCTCACAGCCGGAGTTTGTGGGTCTTCATATTCTGTTTCCTCCTCTGCTACAGAGTCTGATTCTTCCTCCTTTAGTTCAAACTCTATCTTCACAGGTTCCTTTGGTTGGACTTCATGTTTAATAACATCTTTCACCTCTCTAAACACAACATCTCGACTGTACACAACCTTCCTTGTTACTGGGTTCCAAAGCTTATAACCCTTTAAACCATCCTTATACCCAATAAAGTGCACTTTTCAGATTTACTATCCAACTTGGTTGTTTCTCCTTTGGAACATGTACATATGCATCACATCTAAATACCCTCAGATGTGAAAGAGAGGGTTTCTTACCAGTCCATACTTGTTGTGGAGTCTTATCCTCCAACGCTGATGAAGGTGACCTGTTGACCAAGTAACATGCAGTATCCACCGCCTCTGCCCAGAATTCCTGTCCTAACCCGGCACCACTGAGCATGCTTCTCGCCCTTTCCATCAACGTCTTGTTCATTCTTTCTGCGACTCCATTTTGCTGAGGTGTATATGGAGTAGTCTTCTGTCGTGCTATACCACACTTCTTACAGAATTCTTCAAATTCCCTGCTGCAGAATTCTCCACCATTATCTGTTCTCAGTACCTTTATCTTCTTCTCTGTCTGATTTTCCAGCAGAGCCTTAAATTCTTTAAACCTGTCAAAGACTTCAGATTTCTTCTTAAGGAAATATATCCATGATTCCTTGAGAAGTCATCTATAAATGATACATAGTACACAGAATTACCCAGTGATGGAACTTTCACAGGTCCAAACACATCACTGTGCACAAGCTCTAAGATTTGTTTCGTCCTCTTACCACCAGAGGGGAAACTCACCTGATTCTGCTTCCCATATACACAATTTTCACAGAGATCAAAATCCAGAGAGCTATTACTCATACCTTCTACCATACCTTTACCATTAAGTATTCGAAGGCCCTTCTCTCCAATATGTCCAAGCCTTTGATGCCACAACATGATCTTCTCTCCAGAGACCACTATATTTTCTGCTCCATTTTCAGGAACCATAGAACTATTGCACCCGTCAACAATAGTGCTACCTTGTAGCTTACACAGAGTTCCAATCCAAACTCCCCACATCAATACCATTGCTCCTCGAACCATCTTGTAGGTATCCTTCTTGAACACTGTCTTTACACCTACATCATCCAACTTGCTTACAGAAATCAGATTTCTGACCAATGCAGGAATATGCAGAACACCCGGAAGGGTTCTAACCCTTCCACCTTGCAACTTCAACCTTACTTTTCCACGATCAATGATTCTAGCCTTCCTATCATCTCCTAAGAAGACATCACCACCATCGTATTTCTCATACTCGCAGAACCACTCTCTATGGGGAGTGAAGTGAAAGGATGCACCTGAGTCAATTAACCATGCCTCATGATCTACATCTGTACTTGAAGAAGCCAAGTACACATCCCCACCTTCATCTGAGGTGGTTTTCGCCTCTGCTAAAGGAGCATCATCAGATCCCTTTCCTTTATCAGGAGCTTTAGATTTACACTCCCTTCTGAAGTGCCATTCCTTTCCGCATTTCCAGCACACCACCTTTGTAGGTTCTCCTGGAGATTTAGATCTCCACTCAATGAATTATTTTTGTTTCTGTTCTGGGACTATCCTCGTACAGACAAGGCATCACTATTCTCGTTGTCCATATTTTTCCGTCTCATCTCCTCCGTCAGCAAGGCTGAGACTATTTCATCAAACTGCAAAGCAGTTGCATTGCTACCTATTGCAATAACCAGACTATCCCATGAATCTGGTAGAGAACACAACAAACTGATGCACTTATCTTGATCTGAAATTTTAATATCAACAGATGATAATTGACTTACCATAGTGTTAAGCGCATTCAGATGCTCTGTCACTGAGTCTCCATCTTTCATCCTCAGGTTATACAGCTTTTTCTGTAGGAATAGTTTATTCACCAGAGACTTATATTGGTACAAAGTCCCTAACTTGTCCCATAGAGCCTTTGCTGTAGCTTCCCTGATACATTCAACAATATTGAATCTGAGACACACGATCTTATTGTGCTCTTTGCCTTCCGATCTAGCTTCTTCCATTCTTCATCGGTCACTCCCGTTGGTTTAGTACCCGGATCTACCGCGATCCACTGATCTTTATCAACCAATAGATCCTCCATCTTGAGTTTCCACAACTCAAAATTCTGACCATTGAACTTCTCAATCTCTATCTTTCCGCTGCTCGCCATATTCTTTCACCACCAAAATCGATCTCGCAAATCTCCCACTGAACAGGGTCTACCACAGGCCCGAGCGAAGCCCCTCAGCAACAAAGGCGTCCCTTTGAAGCCAAAACAACTTTGATACCAAATGTAGGTTTTAACCCCGTACAGAAATTACCTGCATACGAACTCTAAATCACATGAAAAATAAAAATGCGAGAGCATAACACATAAAACACATATACACAGAGATTTCCCACTGGATCCCAAAACCGAGACTACCAGCTTGATTTTCATTATGTTCCTTTCAATATTACAATACATATTTATACATGCCGAAGCATCCAATACCATGGACCGAAAACTATCACGTCCAAAACCATGGACCGAAAACCACCGCGTCCAAAAAACATGTGCGAAAATCATGCACAAAACCATAGGTGGGTCATACCAACCTAACATAGGGTCCAAAACCAAAATTTTCCGGGGTGTTGCCCCAGACCCCATAAAGTGGGGTTACGGGTACCCCTCAAACCCCCTGTTAACTATGTGGAAAGAATATAACACAACCCAACAATATCTTAATGCATGTTAAAGTTATCAGACACTTAAGTCAATCTGGGTAAATACAGAACTAAGGGAAATTACATATGCACATAAGTGGATGATTCACCTGTTTAGGGTCCACGAAAGATAGTCGTAGACCTTCGTGAAGGCCTAGAGGTTGATAAATAGAAGTTATATCGATAAGCCCTAAGGGCTTATCGATCTATGCAAAGGAAGGTTTAGGGCCTAAAACAACATCACACTCATATCTCAGTGTGGAAACATGGTTCCAACATCCCCCCATACTACTTCGGGTGAGACTTCGCTCTACGCTTCACGGATTGATGTTGAAAGGGCTAGTAGTGTTTGGATTTGTTTGGAAAACTTAACTCTAAACTTGGGTCAAGACCCACTAAGCCAACACTACTCTAGGTCACAATAGTAACAAGTCTCTAGTATGCTCAGTGGCCAGATATAAACTTGTGAAAAATGATGGATTTGGTTTGGAAGTGAGGAAATTGGACCATTGGGCATGGCGTCTCTGAAAAGATTAGGTATTTTCCAGATACAAGCCTTATGAACAAAGATAAACAAATGTGAGATAGAAAATGGATCCTTTGACAAGTTAACGAAGAAGATATGGTGGAAGACTACAAAAAAAAACATAAGAAACAAAGCACTAAAAGTGATTTCTGCAATGATATTTATGTTGAAAAATGATAAAGTATTTGAAAATATAAAGTTGAGCATCCATTGCGAGTTTTAATTGATTTAATCTTTACTCAAATACTGAAGAAAAATATCATATGAGCGAAAAAGAAGGAAACAAACACATGTAGAAGAATAGACATGAAACCATTTGCACATGAATCTTTGAAACTACTCATATTATGCACATAGAAAATTGTATTAATCTCCCAAAATTTACAACAATAAACAAGGTCTATCTTTTTCCAAAAATCTCCCAACCCTTGTTTGTCTTTCACAATTGACTTTATAAAACACTTAAAAATTGTTCAAGGTCCAAAAATAATGGATCTCAAACCTCTTCATCTATCTTTAGCTTACTAAATAAAAAAAATCAAGGAGGAGATAATATCAAATCCCCAATTTGAATTGATGAGGTGGCTCTCCAACTGAAAGTTGATTAGGCATTTTTCTAAATATAGAAAAAAGTAATTTTGGTGAATTTCTAAAAAATAGGCTCCAACTATTCCTTCGTATATCTCAAACTATGACACCTATCCAAAACCTTAAAGAGGATTTGTTAATGGCTTTTTTCCCAAAAAAAAGCCTATTTTAGTTTTCAAAAATTTGTTTCCAAATGTTTGGAAGCCACTCCCAAAGTTACCGTCTTTTAGAGGAAAAATAGAGTCAACAAATAGAGTTTTGTCATCATGTTGAAAATAGTAAGCTCACCATGGATCTCGGGTTTGATTCATCAAAACTGAAGCTTGGTGTGTGAATCCATATTGCTTGATATTTATCGTGATTAGAACCCCTTAGCCACCTCAAAAAATGTATCTGCTCTAGTCACTGATAGATTAAGTGTTAGCACTCTATCAATCTATTTTCAAAAGGAACACTAAGATATTAACTGTCAGCAATGTAACTTAAATTTTATTTAAGCTTTTCTGCTTCCTCCAGCAACATGTCTACATTATTGGTTTGTGTTGGCTTGAAGGTTTGGTTGACTTCATTGTTGAAAAAAACTTGAATTTTGGTGCTCATTGATCCCACTATTGTTATTTTTGTAAAAATAACTAAGAACCTTGCATCAATAACCGAGAACATATTTAGGCACAAAGAAGACCAAAAACACAATTTTCTCTACAACACCTATTTTTTTAAGCAAGTGAACATTCATTTTCATTTAATTTTTCAACATTTGCATTTAAAATCTTTGAACCAACACTAGCAAAATATCTGTCAGTGCTCCTAAGTTTTTTGTGAAAAAATCCAAACAATGGCTCTCATCCATTTCCCTTGAAGCCATTACCTTGAAACCAAACTATGATAACAACCAGCTCTAATAGGGATGTTGTCACCTTGAGAGGAAACAAGAAACCCGTAGAGCAGGTTCCTATTCCATTGGGTTGATCCCAAACTCTATCCCGCAACATGGTGTGTCCCAACCTAACCAGCAACTAAGTTGCAACCCAAACTCAAAAATAGTGCAAACTGCTGAGAGTCAAACTTAAAATAAATGTTTTCCTGAATAAGCTTATTGTACACCATTTACTACTCTAACCCATTTAGTAACTCCTATCAATTAAAATCATACTTGTCCGGACAGTGTTGGAAATTCTTCGACCGAGGGGGTCTTCTCGATATTTGATCCCAATTAGACCTCGCACCATGTCAGATAAGAGCCCCATCCGAAATATCGCTCAACTGTTGGTTTCTTAAAGATTTTCCTTGGCTCTAACTGTAGGAAAGAGGGATGGATGCACACATACCTTTGAAAAGTAAGTGAGTGTGTCTCGTGAACGTTGAATTGTAGGTGTGTCAAGGTTCTACTACAGAGGAGAAGAAAATTGAGCCTCTAAGAGAGACGTTATAGTACCACTCTAGTAGAAACACACGCAAACAGGAATAATCCATCTAACATCCAACAAAATAGTCTATAAAGATGTGATGATCATTTTAACCAATAAAAACAAGAAGGATCTATCTAACATCTAGTGGATTAGTACACAAAGAGGCAACAATCACGTAAACAATTAAATCACATTCTCAATATGATAAGCACTAAAATAACCTAAATAGTTCAACTACTTTAGTATAGGTGAAAGTAAACATGAATTAAAAACATTCACAGAACAATATTACAAATATTCATAATCTATGCATGAAGAACGTGTTGGCCATTAGGCTTCATATATTAAATAAAAATTTCAAGACACATGTATACAATGAACACCATTAGTGTTATCGGGAAAACTAGTGTCCATTCAGAGCTGCTAATCCCAGTAAGACGGGTAGCTATCTTAGAAACAAAAGATTTAAAGTTACTTGCTTTTTCCTTTATGAGAGATACATGAGAGAGAAGCAGAGAGTACCAACCTCAGTCTTTTGCTAGTCTCCTTGCTTGTTTCCTCCCTTCTTTGACAGAACTTGTGCCACTCTTTTCTCTCTTATCCTGCTTCAAAGAACACCTGTAGAGTCAAAGCAGCATAATACCATCAAAGCATAGAGATCTATAACCATAAACAATATAGGATCCGATGTATATTGACCATACAAATGCATACACCAATACAATATTCATAAATATACAAGTATATGGAGGAAAACGCAAATAGCTTTATTGATTGAAGTAGTAGAACAGAGGATTACAACCAAGTTGTCTGATCCAATGCCATAATCCCAGCATGAAAGTTCTCTTCACCTCATGAAATGCTAGATCACCCAACAATACAATATTTCACAGAGAAACCAACAGTACTTCCTTACAAAATAAAAAATTCTAGCCTCTGGATCTCTAGGATGAGGGATCCCTATATAGATATTTGCAGGTTGGTGAGTCAGCTTCTAGGATTTTGATTAGTGTCATTTCACTGATAGTTCTTGGCTCCACTTAGAGATTTCATGATCTCTTGCTCATCCCTGGGCGAATTCAGAGAGGCAAGTGTCACAGGGGAAGTTTCTAGAAGATTCTCTGGGTTTCCACTTAGAAAACTGCCTATGCCATTTGTCTACTCTCACTCATCGCACCCTATAGAAAGGCTTTTTAGTGTGCATCATACCCTTAGCATGGAGCAGTCTGTATGGTCCAGTTTTGACCTGTTCTGAGCAATTTTTCAGGGAGAACTTCTGAGAAATGATGTAATTAGCTGACCTTGTTCCTTTAGGGTATGAAACAACACTTTTAGGGGTTTAGAAGCCCTTGGTTTATAGACATATGTGATTGGGGTTGTAGTGCCCAAATATGTCTATAACAGTTGCCCCCTGAAGCATGAGTTAGTAAATCTTCTGATGTCAGGTGAAATGCTTTATCATGAGGATCCGAGGTTTTTTGAACTAGAAGGTGACCTGTAATAAGATACAATACAATACAGTATCTTCATAATATTTTCATGATCTAGCTGAGGTGGACATTCCCATGCTCAACTTTATAAATTCATTTTCATGTACATATGGTAGACAACCATCTATGTGGCAAACTAATGATTCTGGTAGAGCCATCATATCTTAGCTTGGATGATTATCTGTGCAGCTATGATGTACATTTGATGTTTTTATTTTCCTGAATATATCATAGCCTGGATGGATGAAACTATATCTGGGGTCTTCAAACTCCTTCAATCTTCACCCGGAGTACAAGTCGATCCATGTGAAAAGATGTTCTGATGTTGAACATGGAAAGACATCGCCTGATTACCAGCCAATAATGTAAGCTATTAACAGGCACAAGAGGAATCACCGATAATGATAATGACCTTCAAGGTACTGCATTACAATTCACATGGTGTGGATACATTAGTCGATGTCGAACACCACGCAAAATCTTTCGGTCGAAGGCCATTGATGTAAACCTGTCGCCGGAAGTGGAAACTTGCCATTGAGGCATGTAAGCTTCAAAGAACTAAAAGGGTTGTTCCTAAGTCAACTTCTTGGATAATGAGCTAATTTCAACAAGAAGTGACCCGTTGTAGGAGGGCCTTAATGAATCCCACATCTACGACACGAAATGGAGCAAATGATTTTATGGAGGTGAAAATGATCTGATGATACAAGGTTCAGGGTGGTGGTCATGAAAGAATGAAGCGTGAAGGTATTGCAGCGGATGAGATGTTAGCTGGGTTGGTGAATTCTCTGAGTGACTTCTCTTGAACATATCGGAAACACTGAAATGGATTGGTAGCATTAACCCCAAAAATGGATGGTACGGAGGACTAATGGTGATATGACTGGTGAACAGAATAACCCAACCCGACTCAATCATGGTGATGGAGTGAAAGTGTCATGTTCAAGAGTGACCTGCTACCAATGAAGTTATTCAAGTTTTCTTCCCTTTTTCCCCAATCATTGCTAACCAGTACCTCTTTATTTTTGTCAAGCTTGGGAAGGATAACATATGCTTGTTCTATAATTTTCCCTTTAGGCAAACCTGTTGCTATGTTTTAGCGAGCCTAGCGACAGTGAAACTCGCTCTTGTCTACATGGACAAGTTTATCACTATTGTTTTAACGAGTTTAATGACAAACATAACTCGATCCTTTTCAATTTTAGAGATTCTAAAAAGAGACAGAAAGGAAACTCCAATAATCCTTTTTCGTAGTATAATCCCTTAAGTTCGAAAAACTATAAAATAATATGAAAGGGATGACTTTTCCGATCACTTTAACGAGCTGAAAAATACAAACACTCGATCTTTTTGTGTAATGGTCCCTCAGGTCCAAAAACATTAAAATATAGAGGAGGGATGGCACTTCCAATCACTTTAACGAGCTAGAGAGGCCAATTTCTCAACAATCTTTTTATATTTTACGAGTTTAAAAAGATCTTAAAAGAGACTCGTATTTGAGGAACGAGTGATATTTTCAGGTAGCAGTTGGTTCTAAGTATGGTTTGAAACTTTTAAATCATGGTAGTGTAAAGAATATGGCTAACAGAATCACTCATCACAACTGGTCCTCAAAAGGGTAAACAATCAAGTGGAGGTGATGGTAGGAACACGACCAAGGCTCAAAAGCTGATAGCAATGCGATCACAAAGGTTATTTACTGAAAGATGGGTTCATTTTTTAATGAGCTTGAACTATGGGGAAACATATTCTCATCGCTAGGTTTATTTTTTAATGAACTTCAACTTTGCGGAAACGTTGCTCGTTTGGTTTGCATGCCCCCAGCATGATGAAAAGGAGATTCTCTTGTAACCAGATGGAAATCACTACGGTGAAGCAGGACAACTTCATCTAGAATAGACAAAGGTGAATGGTGTGACAGACCAATCACATAACCTACAATATCTTTACAACTAGGTTCATGCCCCCCAAGCTTCATTACATTCACCAGACTACTCATGGCAATTAGGTGGATGGAATGAAGGTTCAAGAGATACCGATTTCGCTCAAAATCCACTGTATTTACAGTATTTGATAGAAAATAAAAGATTGATGGATGATTAAGGTCACTGGAACAATATTCGTGGTAATCTGGAAGATGGGAATGATGGTGGTAATCTTCCCATGGTGCCTCTCCTATCATCATTGACTGAACAATTCCTCAGCTGTAGAATGTACATGCAACCAAGGATATGAAGAGGTACCATATTCCTTAGACCTATATATCCAAACACTCCATGAGCGTTGATTTGGTTTTGCCACCCTGGCCAAGAAAATTGATTGCTACAATATTTCTATTGGGCTTGGAGGCAATACCTAGCGATGATTCATGCTAACATCATGTTCGAAAATATTCTGAATCTTTGCAGATATAGAAGATACCATATTGCAAGTTTCCATCGTGGCCACTTCTGCCAGATTATTTGGAGGTGGTAGGGCAAAAGTACCCATTAAGGTAGGGTCTTTTAGGAGGCCTACTCCAATATTTTGAAGTGATTGATACCTTCCATGGATCATTGGAATGCTTCCCGTAATTTGTGAACTGTTGGGGAGGAAGGTTTTTTGATCAACAATTGTAACTCCTCCTTGAAAAGGAAATGCAATATTTCTAAAGTATGTTGATACAACTGCAGCCATAGCATAAATCCAGTGCCTTCTCAGTAGGATATTGTAATCGAGGTTCCCATCAATAACTTTGACGTCAATTTCTATTATTTTTCCCCCTAGTTCAACTTGCAAGTTACTTAAGATCCCATACGGGGCTTATGTTCATCCATCGAATGCTTTTAATGTCATTGAAGATCGCAACAAGGGTGATGAGCCTAAATTTTTCTAGAAACTTATTGACATAATGCATGTAGATGCCCCCTCATCAATAATTGTTCGATGAACAGTTTTGTTGACGGATTTCACTTGGATGAGGAAAGCGAGTTGAGCTGGTAACTGGGGTTCATATCCTTTATGATTAAAGGCCACAAGATTGGAATCTACTAGGTAAATCCTATCTATTACTGATAATAGAGCCTGCTTTTGGGAGGGGAAATTTTGCAGTACTTCAAGTGTCGAAATAGTAGATTGTGATTGGGTCGGATCCTCTACAATATTATTATTTTTTGTTGCTCGAGCATGAGGATTAAATGTCGATTTGTGTACTACTCCTTTTGGTGGCTTTATCATTAGCTCAAGAGTGATGGGTGGTGCAACTTCATTTAAAGTTGTTGTCGAACTACTAGGTTGATCTGTAGTCTTGTTGTTCGATAGCTATGGATTCCCGTAATCTTTATTCCTTGTCGATATCAAAGCATCATTTCGTTGTTTCGAAATGGATAGCATAAGAACTTGGGATGGGGAAGCATTGTCGCTAGCAACCAAATTGGTTTCTGGGTTTGGAAATGGATCAGTCAATACCGCTGAGGTTTTTGAACTCTTGAAGAACTTATTAATCTCAACTTTATGTGGACAATCTCTCATCTAATGGTCCTCATCGCATATGAAACATGGCTGATTAGGTTTCGCTTTCCTAGAAGGGTTTTCAGAAGTTTTTTCAAGAGACGAATCATCCTGTTTCTTCTTTTTTCCTTTCTTTTTCTTCTTGCCCCCTGGTTGCTTCGGTTCTTTGACTTTTTCGATCGACATGACATTAACCTCCAAGGTAGGAAGTTTTTCATTTTCCTTTTTACTAGAAACTGCAAGGGCTTTACCAGATGGGGCCTTCACAATTTGCATACTTGAGGTACCAATCACACCATCGTTGGCATGAGAGTCCCTGTTCAATTTAGGAGGAGGAGGAAAGGAAAACTCTGGTCTAGGAGCATCAAGGATTTTGTCTTAGAGCATGCCAGACTAAGTATAGATCAAGTCTAGATATTACTCACGAGCAATGACTTGCTCGTCAATGACAACTCCTCCCTTAGCCACATCTTCTGTAATAGAAGGTAACAATGACTTAATAAACCATTCAGCTAGCAGCTGATCAGGAACATATGTTTTTACCATTCGAAAACGACGTCGCCACTCATGAATATGATCAGATATGTGAGTGACTGTTGTCTATTTAAAATTGGTAAGGAGCTCCGTTCATGTTTCGTACCTTATGGGTAACTGAACATGGGTTAAAAAGGTGGTGGCGAGGGTGCTGAATTTATTGAATGAAGCTCTAGGCAATTCGATGTACCATTTTGTTGCTAGACCAGTTAACGTTCATTGAAAAAGGCGAAGCTTAATCGAATCAACATTGAGTGTGTTGGACGAACACCACAAATGAAAGGTCATCACATGATTCGACAGATCTTCACCTAGATTTCCATTAAATTTAGGAATATCTGACGGAAGTTTACGACGAATCACTGGAAACCAAGGTGCGTAAGCAATTGGATCATTTGTTAGTCGATTCAATTCTGGTAATTATAAAGTTTCTACAAAAGGCAACTTTTGGTTCAAGTTTGGCGAAGCATACCGAGGATAAGATCGGATCGCTTGAGCAGTGGGTCTTTGCATATCAACATAATGTATTTGATGCTGATAACTTTGATAAGGTTGAAGGGCATAACCATTATAATATGATTGATGGTAACCATTTTGAATATACGGCTACCCATTACCCGCAAAGCTTTGTTGCTCGGGTCCTCAGTAAGCTTGCTGGAATTACGATTGTTGATATTACACTAGCAATGGCTGTGAGACCATTTGATATTGCCCAATACTGGATGTTTGACCAAGATGAGGGGTTATAGTACCCATTTGATCCTGAGTCACTTCAGTCAAGGAGCCACTAATCGACGGTTGTGATTAAGTCAAGGAGACAAGAGGCTATTGTATTATGACCTGAGAGACTTGAGGTTGACATACAATAGGCAACACTTGTACTCGTGACACCATCACAATAGCCAGTGTAGCGGGAATGTTTTTCATAGGTTGACTTTGTTGCATTGAATATACAACTCTTGGTTGTTGAGGCAGTATTGGCACCCAACCACTGGATGCAATTCCAGCTTGACCCAAATTTTGTTGTGAACTCTCATATGGTTGCCCTCTCAAAGGGAACAATGAAAAGGCATAATGCCCCGCATATGGTGGCAATCCAGTGTTCAAAGGGTAAATTTGTCTTTAGAGAGTCGACAGCCCAAATTGATACTGTTGTGAAGGATCAATTTGCTGAGACTCAACATAATAAACTCCAGATAAGATTCTAGATGAACAAATGGGAACAGACCATGCTATCAAAATAGTCCCTGGGTGGACTCCATCTAGTGGTTGAGAACTAGTTGGGACAGATGGTATACCAATGAACATTGTCAGAGTAGTAGCAAGAGGTTCTGATGCTACTGTATCAGATGACATAGTCCTAGATGCGGATGGTTGTTCAGACATATTGAGTCTATCCAAAATATTTCCTAGCGATTCTACAGGAACTTGTGGTGAAGGCTGATCAAGAGAACTAACTTCTGTGGTAGAAGGAAATAGGTGGATCTAGTTCCAAAATGTAATGGGCTACTGGATGGAAGATCCTCTACAATCTCTTCTATAGCAATCAATCCAGGTGGAAGAGGAAGACCGTCAAGTCCATAAAATATTTTTGGTGCCGAAGAAGGTATATACTCTGCAGCGACAAATGTTGGAGGGGTGACACCTTTTGAATAAGCCCTAGATGGAGTTGGTTCAAGAATAGAAGTGTTTACCATCACACTAGGATCGATTCTGATTTCCTCTTGTAACTACAAAACTTCTTCTATAGAGGCAGGAATACCAAAAATAATTGGAGTAACTCGAGTCTCTAATGATGTTGAAACACAAGTTTCAAATAAACTAGGAGACTTTGACCCAGTTAAACGAGATTGCTTGGCCTGGAATGGTTTCATTTCTGGAGTCAAAGACGGTTGACTCGTTAGTCTCTGCGAATGATGGGGTTTTGATTGACTTTCTTCCACAATTGTGGATTACTTGATCAACTCAAAATTAAAATGGGAAAATGTTATTCCGAATTAAATGAATTTTATGACGCTTTGACACAACTTGATTTTTCAATTTTTAAGAGTCGAGAAAAAGATAAAGATGACTCTAGTCGCCTTTGATTTTTTAATGAGCATGAAGTGACAATTGCTCAGATGGACCTTTTCTTTTAAGGAGTCTGAAAAGGAACAAAAGTGATTACTCTAGAAATCTAAACAGAGGGATTACCAAACCAATCACAAAATTGCAGAATACTTTTTACATATCGCAGTCAATCTTCGCGAATGTTGTGTTCAGTGCATTGCGATCGATAGGGTGGCAGACAAGATTCCTAAGGATAAAGGATATAGCCTATTGTGGTCTCCCAATATATACTCGATGGTACATGGGAGCACAAGTCCGTACTGGCACTTGTTGTATCAAAGAGGAGGAATCACCCAACCTACGATGAAAATGATAATTACCAGGGTTTATGACGTTGGAATACGTCTCTAGCCTAGGCTTCTAGATTTTGTGCATTAGGTTCCAAAGAATTTTTATTTTCATTGAGGTTTATTTTACAGTTGATCCTTCTTAAGAAGTTTTCCTTTAAGGTTGACCGCATGATGTAGATATACAATTCATAATATGCAATCTAAGATGATAAACAGTTGCTTACTTTCTTTTAGAAATCAAAATCCTAGCTACTAAGGAAAGAGAAGTAAAATTCTTTCAACATAGAGCAGAGAGCACACACTAAGATGCACTATCCTAAATCAATTTCCGCATGAAATCTAAATGCAAATGCACATGCATGTATTTGTTTTTAAGTTTCCTTAATGTGAGAATGAAAAAAATAAAACTAAGTACAGATCTGAACTATCTTTCCTCAAAGCGACACTTTAGCAATTTCTTTTAAAAAACGAAAGGAAGATTTAGACGAAACTTTCAATTTCGACTTAAAAACTGCTTTCGACACTTCAAAGAATTGATGATTCGAATAAAATACATTGGGAAAAGTGTAATCAACTATCTAAAAGAGGAAGGCTTTACGACACTCTTTTCTTTGACTGAAAATGACACTTGCGAAACTTCCAAATCAAAAGATGACATTTCGATTAACCTATTGTTTGCAAAGGAGAACTGTAAATGATGGAAAATACATAGAAAACCATTCACAATTCTTTATCAATGGAGGTTGAATAATGAAAAGGAAGAGAGTTTCAACAGTGATATACTGATCATAGACAACAAAACTATTGAATAGAGCTGAAAACAATGAAGAAAAAACCAAAATTTGGAGGCAGAAACAATCTCATTCAATCATCGCACCTGTAACACAAGGAAACAGTGATGCATCTCACCTACAACGCATGGGAGGTGAAATGCATCTAGGTTGCCAATGAGAGATAGTGCGATGGTCCAAGGATGAGACTGAGCTTGGTTTTCACGCACAGTTTGCAGCTAAGTTTAGGGATTTAGGCTGAGCTAATGATAGACAGTAAACACAAAGTATAGGGGCTGATCTAATGAGGTTATTTGAGCTACCACCAGAGCACTTAGGTTGTTTGCAAGTCATATGTTTAGTTCAAAAACTAACCCGGAGATTGACTGAAGCAGCGTTGATCTACTTTGTAGTTGCATAGAAAAAGCAGTTCGAAGGCTAGCTCGCTTAACTTCAAGATCCATCTGTAGTTTACAAAGAAACAACAGTAACAAGCAAACAAACTATTCACTCCCTAGTGGAGTCTCCATTTTGTTATCGCAAAAAACAGTGTCCATTCAGAGCTACTAGTTCCACTAAGACAAGTAGCTATCTTAGAAAGAAATAATTTAAAGTCACTTGTGTTTTCCTTTATGAGAGATAGATGAGAGAGAAGCAGAGAGTACCAACCTCAGTCTTTTGCTAGTCTCCTTGCTTGTTTCCTCCCTCCTTTGATAGAACTTGCGCCACTCTTTTCTCACTTGTCCTGCTTCAGAGAAAACCTGTAGAGTCAAAGCAGCATAATACCATCAAAGCATAGAGATCTATAACCATAAACAATATAGGATCAGATGTATATTGACCATACAAATGCATACACCAATACAAGATTCAGAAATATACAAGTATATGGAGGAAAACTCAAATAGATTTATTGATAGAAGTAGTAGAAGAGAGGATTACAACCAAGCTGTTTGATCTAGTGCCATCCTCCCAGCATGAAAGCCCTCTTCAACTCATGAAATGCTAGATCACCCAACAATACAATATTGCACAGAGAAACCAACAGAACTTCCTTACAAAATACAAAATTCCAGCCTCTGGATCTATAGGATGACGGATCCATATATAGATATTTGCAGGTGGGTGAGTTAGCTTCTAGGATTTTGATTAGTGTCATTACACTAATAGTTCTTGGTTCCACTTGGAGATTTCATGATCTCTTGCTCATCCCTGGGCGAATTCATAGAGGCAAGTGTCACAGGGGAAGTTTCTAGAAGATTCCCTGGGTTTCCACTTAGCAAACTGCCTCTGCCATTTTTCTACTCTCACTCATCGCACCCTACAGAAAGACTTTTCAGTATGCATCACACCCTTTGTGTGCTGCAAGTGAGATGCATCACACCCTTAGCATGGAGCAGTCTGTATGGTCCAGTTTTGACTACTTCTGAGTAGTTTTTCAGGGAGAACTTCTGGGAAATGATGTAATCAGCTGACCTTGTTCCTTTAGTGTATGAAACAACAATTTTAGGGGTTTAGAAGCCCTTGTTTTATGGACATATGTGATTGGGGTTGCAGTGCCCAAATATGTCTATAAAAAGTAGCTCTAGTAGTGGAGTGTTGGAGCAACTACTTGCTCCCCAAAAGAACAAGCTTGTCTCTCTAATTCCTTGTGGGAGGAGCCAAGGTGAAAGGTCCTTTGCTCATATAATGAGGGTGTATATATAACCAGTGGGGTGATGCTTCACCTCCTTGTGACCCTTTGACTGCCCTCATGACAGTTTGACTTCCTATGACTTTTCAACTTTACATGACTCTTCACGTTTTGTACATGTCCTTTGGACTTCCACTTCACAATAGATTTTCAAATAGTAAATTACATAATCCACAATAATGATGTGGCATATGGTGACTCATGACATGACATGACATGACACTGCTGACATGGATTGAATGATGGCATGGCAATTTCTAGCCATTCTTGTTTCTCCTTGCTATGTCTCTTCTTGGGAATTCTCTTCTAATCACCTGCTTATGGCTTAGAGGTAAGGAGCCTTCAATGATATCAAATCTTGAGATGTGGTCACAAATAAGTGTCCCTTTTCCTTCTCATGTTTGATCAACTTGCATAATCAACTATAGTTGTTTCTTTGAGAATGTTTACCTTCTTCATCTCCTTATTCATCATCCTGTCATGATATGATAGAGTACCAGCATATATAATTCATTCATGACCGTGATGACATCATTCGACTAAACCCCTAGTCTAAGATGTTACATGTTGATCCACTGACTGAGCCAGAATTGGATTGCAAGCTAAGGGGCAAGCTCAGTGACTGTGTAGTTATGCATCTCAGGCAGTCAAGGGCGAAGCTTGAGCCTTGAGACCATGCAATGCACAGTTCAGGGTAGATTGGGCAGGAATATTACACAACCTTGAGACTCAGTGAGTCGAGTTGAGGGGTTTTGCACTATTTCAGGAGGTGGGGTTGTAGCTAGAGGGTTGAGACTGAAGAATGTGCAGTTTAGGAAGGTCGAATGAATCCAAGTTTCTTGGTCGGAGAGTTTTCAGAATTTGACTAAGCGTGGGATCAAAGAAGCTAATAGAACAATGATAAGATTCAACTTTTATCACATACTTACAACACTTGATGACACAATAACATAAATCATCCAAGACACATGAAAAACATACTTCCCTTAGTGCAACAACTTTGTGATGACTCACAACAAGTGTGACATTGAAGATACACTTTGCAACGACCGTGATGACACTTTTGTGACAGTTCTTACAACTTTGGAAATGAGTGTGACATATGTTTACATGGTAATATAAACTCATTTACACAAGGGTAACCCCTTGGGACCATGAAAACAACCTCATATACATTGTGTGACACTTAAGATGAGAAAATGTAACATTTTTTTTTCTTACAAAAGGAACCAAAACAATTAGAGAAAACACATGGAATGGATTTTAGTGTTTTCTATGACAATATACAAGACCAAGGTAGACATTGAAATTTGGTGCAGGCCAAAATTTTGGAGGGTGTTGTAGCAACAACAACAATGTATGATACACTGGTAGAATTGCAGCTTCTCTATCTTGGTTGACTCTTCCATGTAGGGTTTCTGTTCTTTGGGGAGTATTGATTCATCATGCATATTACTTTGGCTTCCCCACATACCTCATGGATAAACATGGTCCCATTTGTGCCTTCTCAATTTGAACTCAATTATAATATTGAACAATATCGCAATGTTTTGAATTTGAAACGGTAGTGTAGTTTGTGAGCTTTACATTTTCAGAGTATATTTTTTCATCTCTGGTGTTGCTTTGCTTCTAGCAAGCCGAGATAGCACCCTGATGATATCACTATAGGAACACAAACATTTCTCCACTTCTAGAAATGTTGGACAGTACCCTGATAGAGTTGCTTGATTCACCTCTATTCGTAGGAATCCTTTCTCTTCCTTCACCTTTATTTATATATTTAAATAGGATTATGGATTGGAACTTATTTCTTTTATGGGCAGAAGAGGGATCCCAAATTATTGAGAGCTTGAGAGGTTGTTCCTTCTGAGAAGCATATAGATACCTCTTATTTACATTCTCTCATTTAGATTTTTCCCCTTTTCCTCTTCTACTGGTTGGATAAGTGTGAAAACACCAAAACACAAGAACTGAGTGTGGGCATAAGCTTTTCAGAATAGACACAAGTGTCATGGTTCGACCAAAACTCTCCTTACGGACTGATCGTATTTTCCTATTGAACAACATCGACCAAAAGATGTATATAACACAAATAAAGAGGACAAAGAGTTAGCCAAATGTTGCAGTGTCTCAAATTCCTTTTCTATTTTTCCACATTTTCTTTTGAGCCCAAATAGTGCACCCTTCATGAAAATTCTTATCAATAGAACAAAAAGGAAAAGGCACAACACAAAAAGGAAGCAAAAGCAAAGTACAAACAATAGGAGGCTAAAGTAAACATGATGCAAGATAGAGGTAAGAAAAGACAAGAAATACTAAAGATAACAAGTGCATAATGAGTGCAAGAGAGGGTAAAATAGAATGCAACTAATCCTACTCCTAACCTAATAATAGCTAGAAGGTCGGGGTCACCTATAATGAAATTGCCAATGAAGCCACTATAGTTCAACTTGACCTGCAATCACAAAGATATAATCGATTGAAACTAAAATACGGTAATGTGCAACAAAAAATATACGACCTTGAATAACTTGCACAACAAATGGAAGGTCTTTCCTATGGGCAGAAAGACGTATCACAACCACTAATTCTAACAATTTCAATGAAGACCATATCTAAAAAAACCTTGGAAGCTTCTTACAGACATTTCTTCATCTGCGTTGTACTCCTCAGAAATCATGAGGAAATATCAAAACTTGTTATTCATGATGGAGCTTTCCAGGTAAGATTGCTCCAACCATTCAACGATTGGATCATGAAACTGAGAAAAATCCTCTTAAGAATCTTGAAATATTTGAAAATGTGAATTTCCAATTAAAAGCATGAGATCAGTATGAGAATCTTGTAAGGATAAATGGATCTGACCATATTTTGAAGGCTTGTTAAGATAGAAAGTACGTGACATATCCATGAGCAAAGGCTTAAGTGCCTTAGCTTCTTCACACATATCTAAATGGTGAGATAAATTGTAAAGATTAATCAATGTGAAACAATTGTCATCAGATATATTGATGGGAAAATGATTAAATGAATGACAGTTAATATTATGATCAGATGGACTATTTATGGTATGAGATTCTCGGTTCAAATATGGATCAATTTGAATATATTTATGAATTCCTTGAATAAATGAATCATCGTCGTCACATGATAGATATGACAACCCATTTCCTTGTAACCAGTAAAATACTACACTAGCATCGTAATTGTCGAAATAAGTGAAAATCAATGCCAGTACAACAAACACATGAAACCAGTCAAGATCTGATGAGTGAAAAAGAATTTGATTGGCCATATCACTCGTGCATTCATTAGTACTCAAGAGGATTTCAGGTTCTATGAAGAGAAATATTTACAATATAACATTCACAAGAAAAACAAGGGGATGAGTGTTGATGAGCCTCATCATTGGGTAATTATATGGGCCTTAATTCACCTCCTAGCTTAGTAAAACCAACGTTTCTCACAACTTATTACATGTTTTGATTATATTTTGTTTAATGAGATGAGTTAAAGTGAGATATTATGCCTAGTGGACTAATATGCATTGAATGCAAGTTTGGAAGAGAAAATCAAGGAATTTTGGCAAGACGAAGGTTTGAAACTCGAATGGCACAAGGGAGAGAGATTGTAGGAGGTAAATCCTCCACATTTACTCCTTCTTCACTCGAATATTTCTCCATTAATCACACCATCTCGAAGTGCAAGCAGCCAAGTCATGAAGATTAGAAGGAAACTGGGCAAGTGATAGACAAAGAGTTAGTTCATCTTGAGTTTGGGAGATGAGCCTTCCTAAATTTAAGGAATTCGTTGGAGAATTCAGTTGTATAAGTAGAGAGGCCTAGAGCCTCATTAGCATTTGAATTTTTATTGCAAAAACACTAGTTATTTTCTATCTCTAGACTTGTGGAAGACTTTTGATGTAATTTTCTATTTTCATAATAAGAATGAGATTTTTCTTGACTCGGTACTAAGTTAACTCAAAGGACTGAAGCTCTTGGGTTAGGGCCCAACCCTAGTAGAAAATTTTCCTCTTCTTGTATCTTTATGCTTAGCTTAGTTTTACATATTCATGGTTAAACTACCTTTAGAAGTCTTTCATTGCAAGTAGTGTAGATTTGATTAATTGTTTATTACTTTTCTTCCATCTGTGCCTTACTTTAGTAGCATGTTAGAAGGGATGAAAGAGGCACCACAAAGTTGTTAGTACATGTTTTGGCCTCACTTCTTCCTTTTAGGATCATGATTTGAGGAAAAGGCCCTTATGTAGCCCAAAAAGACAAATTTCCATTTCTTTCATGATATTTAGAGTTTGTTGTAATTAAACTAGAATTTGATCAGTTTTGCAAAGTAGGATTTCATTTCCATCTTTTCTAACTTCATTCTGACAGTAGATATATGCTGGGAACCGGATCCCCCAAGGATAGTTTTGGGGCTAAAAACCCATGTTTTGGGTCAAATTTTGTAGTAAAGTGGTAAAGTCTCCACATTGCAAAGATGTCGTGAGTCATAAAGGGTTGTCCATCCTTATTTTTGTAAAGAAAAGTCGGCTGTAAAAGATCTACCCATGGTCACCGGACCATGGGATTGTATAAAAAGAGCTAAGTAATTATGCTCTAAGAATAGTTTTCCGAAGTTAGATAATCATAGCTTGGAAGTAAGAAGTCTAAGTTTCGGGTCGTAGTATAGGTAAAGGCTCTGCAACTGTGTGCATAGAGGCCTAGGGTGGAAGTCTATGGCTGAGTTCGTGGACACCTCTAGTTGTGTGCACAGGGCGGATAGAGTCTATAATCATCAAAAGAAATCAATAAAGAGAATCATTCTACGAATTATGTGTCTTTGTTTCCTGTTAATGCATATTGACATGTTATGTATGAATTTCATTTATAATGCTTATATGATGTGCGAATGTATGTAATTACATTGGTTAAGTGAAAGCAAGTAAGAACATATGTTTACGCGGTGCTAACTATGATTATTTAATAAGATAAGTAAGACACTTAAACTATTTTGGGAATCTGCACGATACACTACCCTAGCAGCGCGAAAGTACTTGAGACGTAGATTAGGCCTACGCAAAGGTCAATCGTACCTTTTCATAGAGGTACTAGAGGGCGAAATAAAGGGCTAGTCTGGCAAGCCCTAGAACTAAGTGACCTACACAAAAGCAGGAATAGAAGGAATTAACCAACATCACGACCATCTCAGGGTGTGGAAACTTTGTTCCATCATCCCCCCACACTGCTTCAAGTGAGACTTCGATACGCATTTCGCGGGCTGATGCTGAAAGGGCCAGTATTGCATGGATTTGTTTGGCTAACTAATGTTGAACCTGGGTCAAGCCCCACCAAGCCAACAAATGGTTTTGTTGTCGGGACTGGAATATGCATAAGAGATGTGTGATGTCGTATATCTAGAATCCAACTAAGAAAGAGATCGAAGACTGGTTGGATAGGAAGATCCATCAATTCGCGGCACAGGATAAAGAAACCCGCAACTAACAAAGCAACAGTGGCTGGATAGGTACCTATATACAGATATCCATGAGACCTTTTCCTAGTCCTTTCTGATATAGCTATACGAGTGGATCGTGAAGCTAGCAGATAGCCAAGGAAGGTGGAGACTTGATAGTCCTATTGTTTGGAGCCCAAAGCTAGTAAAGAGATTGGAAGCATCTGAGGATAAGATCACCCGCACTGTCGATCATTGGATTGATCACACCATAGGAGGATTTGTAACTAAATTTGCTTTCGACACCTCAGTTAGCTATAGTGAGGCAGAGTGACACTTTTTCAAAGGTCCGCGAGGTAAGTACTTGAAATATTTGAATACCTAGATTAAAATGTTATTGTGAGAAAAACGGGTTATGCGGATACCTTGATGTTTGGAGCTACGGGAAGCGGAAAAACTTACAGGAACAAAGGACGAAAGGGTCTTGAATATATTCCATTGATTTCACCTCCACGAGGTGACGAAGAAGGAGTAGTGCAGGCTTCTTCACAAAGTGCTATTCAGTTAATAAGACAAGGATTCCCATGACTTCCACCTCCACCCACACCACCTCCAAATTCACCACCATCACCTGTGACTTCACCAGTACCACCTCCACCTCCACCATAGTTCAACATGGCGAATTCAATGAAGCTGCCTTTGTTCAAAGGCTTGGGAAATGAGGACCTAAACTAGTTTTGGTTCACCGTGAAAGCTGTATGGGAATCTCAGGGCGTTACAGATGATCAAATGAAGAAGGAAACATTGGTTAGTGCTGTGTAGGATCGCATGCTAACCTGGTACATCAAGTACTCTAACGATAACCCAAATGTTGGAGTGGAAGACATCCAAACCACGTTGAACAAAGAATTCAGTAGGCCTAAATATGAGGCATAGTCGATTGTGAGGTTCAAGGAAGTCACGATGCAACCAAGCAAGACCCCTTGGGAACTAGATTAGAGGTTGAAGTGTAAAATCCGTGAAGCTAATATGAACTTAACAGATGGACATCACTACGAATGGTTTGTGGCTTTGCTCCTACCACAACTAAGGGTTGCGCAGTCACAGCAAAAGATAACAACTCAAGCAGAGGCCTTGGAGATTACAATGAGACTACATGAAAGATCGATGCAAGATCCAAATATGGGGGTTCAACAAATCCATATGTAGTTGAAAAATCTTTGCCTTGAGATGCAAATTTTGAAGCAGGACATAACAATTCGACAAGTGGTGCATGAAGAGGTATGGTGCCTGAAATGCAAGGGTTAGGGGCATGAAAAAGATGATTTCCCAGTCTTTGTGAACTATATTGAAAGAGGAGGACCGATGCCTTTGATGCTGGAAGCTCAGACAGGACCAAGCATGGGGACTGCATTGTGGTGTGCTATATGTTAGGTAGTAGGAAAACATGCCACTGATAAATATCATTTGCTGCAAAAGTTTGTACAAACACCGCAACAACTGTTTTTCAACTTTTGTAGGTTAGTAGGGCATGATGATCACAACTGCAGAAGCTATGAATTGATGATGGATAGAATGCCTACCTATGGGGTACAGGCATAAATGCAGCCCCCTGACCAGAGTGCGGGAATGGCATAGACAGGCTTTCATGGGTGTGGACAAGGCCAAGGTGGAAGAGGACATGGCAGAGGTCGGGGACAGTTGATCTACTATAATTGTTGAGGACTAGGGCACTATGCCCATGATTGCACTAACCCAACACGTCCGCCATGCAAGTATTAGACTCTATTTGATCATGAAACAAAAGACTGTCTTATGCTGATAGCAAGGAAACGTGACAAAGGGACGCTACCACCTCAGCCAACTCAGAACCTACAAATGATGAGATCTAAGCCATGCGAAGAGTATCCGAACATGAATATAATGCTTCGAAGTGGAATCACAACAAGAGATGAAAAGGGGAAAAAACCCGAAGACAACACATGGGTTCGCAAAGCTCCAGTGAAGGAGGCTGAGTTTGATTTGGAGCATGCACATGAAACATTAATGGAAGTGAAGAAGAGCTTCATTGAGGCCTCCACCTTAAGGAGCAAGGATAAGCCTAATCAAGAGATGTACCCTTCTATGCTTACAACCTTCCTCGAGACTTGCATGAAGTTACTGCGCAATAGCAAGGCTGTGAAGTGGTTATAGGAGCTCAAAAATATATGTGCTAGAAACACTCTGATTAAGCCACGCGTAGTACGAAAGATTGGTAAGCATAATACAAGGATGGGGCAGGAGATGAGATTGACCGTGCAAATAGGAGAGTATGAAATGGATCAGGTTATTTTGGACCTACAGTTAGATGCGAACATCCTACCAAAGCAGAATTGGCAGTGGATTGGAAGACCCACACTATAGTGGTCTCTGATTCAGCTAAGGATGGCGAATCAACAGAAGATCATCTCCATGGGATGACGAATCAATAGAAGATCATCTCCATGGGATGGCTGGGAGGGTGATTGTAGATATTAAAGGTGCGAGCACGTTGGCTAACTTTGAAGTAATAGAAATTGTGGATGACAGCAACCCCTATCCTACACTCCTTTTCATTGATTGGGCTACTGATACGAATGGGATAATCAACCTAAAGAAGTGAAAGATGATATTTTATAAGAAATAGCTCCACATGATAGTACCCCTAGATCTTGCTGAAGGCTCGTGCTATACTGAACTAGTCTATGATTATGAGAGTAATGACAATCTCAACTGTATCTATAAGATAACAGCGTGAGACAAAAATTGGGTGAATCCAATAGCGAATGGAAAAATTACATGGGATCATGAGAGTTCCTCCACCTCGAACTCTCATGAAGAATTAGAGTTTTGGTAGAATTGGTTACATGAAGTAACCACACTGAGATGTAATATCGTGACCTGGTCACTGCGATGTGTGTCATCAGAGGTAAGAAATCTGCCCACTTATGATGGCCTGAATCATGTAGATATATTTTTGGATGCATTTGAGAGGGAGGCACCAGAAAAGTAGCACTTCCAAGCATTGGACTGGGCATTGCACACTACACCCATAAGATGGTGGGGTACGCACAAGGGAAGCTTTAATGATTGGCGCGAATGTAGGAAGATGATGAGAACATGCTTTGGGAAGCCGAAGGTACAACTAACAGACAAATATGATGAGCAGGATGATCTGCACGTGCACTTGGCGAAATGGGCTCAGGCTTATGGAGAGAAGCCCCAATCTGAATGGGTGCACTTGTTCTGTTACACCCTAGATGTCATCCTGATGAAATGGTACTTAGAAATAGAGCTCTGCCATGGTACAAGTGAATGGGATATTCTGCGCGAAGGATTCATAATGACATTCAACTTTGAATATGGATTTGATTGTATTGACGAGGTGCTACAAGATGTGAAGGCAACAATATTTAGTATATCGTAGGATTCTTTGGACCTGATCCAGCCTAATTGGGCTACTCAGCTGAGTCACGTGCTGGAATTCTATAACGTAACTGCTGAAGAAGAGGATGTGGATCTGTGAAAGATTAACATCCCTGAAACAAAAGGTCATTATGAAGTTGAAGGACAGCAAATTGAGAATCCTGATATAACTGTGCCACTGAAAATGAAACAAGTAAACATTGGTACGGAGGCAGAGCCCAAATTCGCGATGATTGGAGATTACTGGAATGATGTGATGGTGGATAAGGTCATAGAATTACTCCACGAATAACAAGATTTATTCCCTATCAAGTTTACAAATCTAAAATGGATAATCAGGGACATAGGTGTTATGAAGATCACGTTGAAGCCCAACGTGAAGTTGGTTAAGAAAAGACCTTACCATCTCAATCTGAAGTATAAGAAGAAGGTCTGCTTAGAGCTAGAAAATATGCTCACAGTAGGCATCATTGAGCCGGTGGAAGAATTTTACTGGGTAAAACTAATGGTGGTATAGGAGAAGAAGAAAAAGGGTGAAATAAGGATATGCGTGGATCTCAAAAAGTTGAATGACACTTGTGTACATGATCCTTTCTCGACTCCATTCACTAATGAAATGTTGGACAATGTAGGTGGCTAGGAAGCATATTCCTTCATTGATGGGTTCTCTGGGTACCATCAGATCAAAATCGTGTCAGAGGATAGGAGGAAGACGACCTTTGTGACTGAGTGGGAGTGTTTGCAGTAAACTATAATGTCATTCGGATTAAGGAATGCACCTGCGATTTTCTCCTGCGTAGTTGTTGTGGCATTCAAGGAATTTATTCATAGTTCCTGGAAGTATACTTTGATTACTGGACTGTGTTTGGGCTGGTGAAATGCCATGTTGCCAGTTTACACCTGATGCTAGATACTTGTCGAAGATACCAAATCGCACTCAATCTGAAGAAGTGCCTATTTTTTGTTCCTTTTGGGACCCTGCTAGGTCATGTGGTTTGTAGATAGGGACTGATGGTAGATCCCACGAAGATCACGGTGATACTAAACTTGGAAGTGCCAAGGAGTGTGAAAGTTTATCAAAGGCTATGCCCAGATCACCGCGCCTATGGAGAAGTTGTTAAAAAAGGATGTTGCATTCTACCAAAACAAGGATTGTAAGAAAAGATTCGATGTATTGCAAGAAAATATGGTCATTGCGCCGATCCTAATCTTCCCGAAGTGGAAGAAGGATTTTCATGTACATGTCAACACTTCATGTATAGCACTGGGAGTAGTACTAACATAGGCTAGTGGAGGAGACTTGGACCATCCTATAGCATTCGCAAGAAAAAGGTTATACAAGGCAGAGAAGAACTATTCCACCACCGAGCACGAAGGGTTATCCATTGTATACGCACTCCGGAAGTTTAGACACTACTTGTTGGGTGGCCATTTAAATATGTATACAGATCACTCCATGCTAAAATACCTGGTCAATAAGCCTGTGTTGGGGGGGAGAATCTACAGATGGTTGTCATTGTTCTAGGAATATGATTTTGAAGTTATCATGAAGCCTGAATGACTGAACGTAGGACCTGACCATCTATCATGCATTGAAATAGAGGAAGAACCCACTAATTTGGAAGAGGGATTACCTAACACATAACTATTTGCATTGTGTGTCATGGATGGTCATTTTGAAGATATCATACACTTCCTAATGATAGGAACTACCAATGAAGGATACACTATCCAGCAAAAGAAGGAGTTATTGGTGCACGTGACATATTTTTCTGTCATTGTTGGCCATCTATACAAAATGGGGTGTGATGAGATATTGTGATGATATGTACCAAAGTTTGAAAGGAGTAGCATCCTCGTGAACACTCATGGGGGCGCCGCGGGAGGCCATTATGTAGGGAGAGAGACCACATAGAAGATTCTACGAGCAGGATTGTGGTGGCCAACCCTCCATCAGGACTCAAAAGCGTATTGTAAAGCATGTGATGTATGTCAAAGGAATGGTAGGCCATTGCAGAGGGATGAGATGCCTCTAAACCCACAAATGAAATTACAACCCTTTAAGAAATGGGTGATAGACTTTGTGAGACCCATCCATCCCCAAGGAAAGATAGGAGCGAGGTACATTATGACCACGACAGAGTATTTCACTCAATGGGCAGAGGCACAACCTATGAAGGATTTCATAGGTGCGACTGCTACAAAGTTCCTCTTTGAGTATGTACTGATGTGATTTAGGTTTCCAAATATTTTTATGAGTGATTGCAGTATGCACTTTCTGAATGAAACGATCAGCGCGTTGACGGAGGAATTTCAGGTCTATCACCAAAAGAGCACGCCTTATCACCTATAGGCTTAGGGGACAGTGGAAGCATTCAATAAGATGTTGGAGAACGTGCTGACCAAGGTTTGAAATGCTTAGGGAAGTGATTGGGACCTACACATACCCGCGATATTGTGGGCCTATCGGATGGCATGTAAGAAGTTGACTGGACAAGCACCCTTTAGGATTGTCTATGATGTTGAAGCAGTGATGCCCATGGAATACATTATACCTGTCCTACACATAGTGGAATTGACAAGTATGATGGATCATGGAGCGTTGGAAGAGAGGCTCACGTAGCTGGATGAGCTTGAGGAAGAAATATTTCTAGTTGGATTTCACCAACAGGTCCAAAAGCAACGCAAAACAACATGGCATGATTGACACATTAAGTTGTGCACTGTTAAGGTAAATGACCTAGTTTTGTTATATGACAACAAGTTTTCTAAATTCGTAGGGAAATTCAGAATGCACTTGTTAGGTCCCAATGTCATTAAGGAGATTACCGATGGAGAAGTGATACAGCTAGTCAAATTGAATGGAGATCCCTTTCGAGGGAAGGCGAATGACAGTCAATTGAAGCCATACATCGACGGTCCGACCATGTGACTATATGAAGGTAGCATATTCTTAGCACTCCAGGCAGCTAAAAGGAGGTGTGGGACTATAAACTACACTGCTCGGATTGGGGAGTTACGCGATTGGAGGATTGTACGAAGCAAGGAAGTGTCATAGGGTTCACAGTAGTGCAAAGGGAGCTATACTACCCAGGGAGAAATCATGCAGGTCGGCCGGAAAGTGATTGTTAAAGTCATTGTTCATGATTTGGTGGTAGAAATGTAGCCAAATGGAGTGGGCAACCAGCATTTAAGATGGAATTTATGGGTCAGATCCTTGAAAATATGTCGCCAATCTGGCATTAATGAACTGAATTTAGGGGGAGCAGCCAGATTTGAATTCAAAATGCCCTATAAATTACAGGTGGTTGTCCAGTGAAAAACACTTGGCATTTTGAGAATTGAGTTTTTGAGCTCTCAAGCCCACATGAATCGTGAGAAATATGAACTTCGACACCCATAGAAGCTATAGATACTGTAGCAGAGGAGTCTGTGCTGAAAATTGAGATGGAGGCAGAAGTATCTTCTCTAGAGGTTGCCGAAGTATTGGCTAAAGTTCCAAAATCACCAAGGACGTTGAGACCAAACCCGAACCCAACCAAGGAGAGAACAAAGCATAAAAAGCTCAAGCAACCTGCAATACCAGTGTGTGCATTGCCAAGAAGAAATCCACCAAATCCTACCACACAGGAGAAGGGAAAAGCCATCAATTTGGAGTTGGAGGGGGAAGAAATTGAATACATCCTGATCGATGATGAGGATGTGGGAATAGATGTGGAGGAAGTTGAAGCCTAGGGTGTTGACCCTATCAATCGGTTGCCTAAGTATGTCCCTCCATGCAAGGGCATGACCAAGGTGCCAAAAGACATCGATGAGAGCAAGGTCCCCTTACAAACCCCTCTGCTACCGGATGAAATTGTCTTCAAAGGACCATGCTTAGGGAAGGTTCCTCTACTAAAAATCAAAGACTGGGACTTGGTTGATCATGATAAGTTCCCACACCTGGCGAATGAGCAACTGATGTGTCGCATTATTGACACAACCACTGAAATGACCGCATTAGAGCCACGAAGGTGGCTCAAAGGAGTAGACAAGGTAGGGTTGCTCAACCTGCTTTGGGTGTCATACTACAACCACACCCCAGTTACAATATTGGTCATCAAGCAATTGCTATGCTTAGTGCATGATGGGTGCCTGTGGCTATGTTTCCAGGAAAACTAGTGTCTTTTTGATCTGCTAGTCCCACTAAGACAAGTAGCTATCTTAAAAACAAACAATCAAATCAAATTGGGATTTCTTTATGTATGATAGATAAGAGAGAAGCAAAGGGGACCAACCTAGATCTTCTGCTTGGCTCCTTTCTTGTTTCCTCTCTCCCTTGATAGAGCTTGCCACTCCTCTCCCACTTGTCCCACTTTAGAGAATACCTATAGAGGCAAAGCAACAAAACATCATCAAAGCATCTCAATCTATAATATCATAAACAACATAGAATCAAAAATACATTGACCATACGCTTGCATTCACAAATAACAAGATTCACAAATACACGATTATATGTAGGAAAACTAAAATAAATTTATTAATAGTAGAAGAGAGAATTACAACCCAACTGTCTGATCCATCATCATCCTCCCAGCATCAAAGCCCTCTTCACCTCATGAAAAGCAAGATCACGCAACAATACAATGTCTCTTTGTTAGGATATTCCGACACAGGAAATAGTTAAGTTCAACTTGGTCTAGTATAGAGTTAGGTATAGAGTTAGGTAAAGTGTGTTTCTTTACCGTTGTACATTTTGTAACTTACAATCCGACGGTCACGATATGTAGTGATCCGACGGTTCATTCTCTCCTCGGTATTACCGACACTTGATCCGTGGCTTGACACCCGATTGGTCCATGAATTCTATTTAAAGCGCATGGAGGGTCATTTGTAGGTTCACCGTGCATGAGAGAAGCTTATATAAATTTTCATTCTTTTATTAATAAATTGCTTGTAGTAGCCACGTTGGCGAAGGCCGTGGACTGTTTCCCTCTCTAAGGGTTTTAACCACGTCAAAATACTGGTGTATTGATCTGTGATCTGTTTGTGAGCGGTATCCTTTTGGTGTTCTGTCTGAGGAACTTACCCTGTAAATTCCTACAGCCATCACTGCGCACATGAGAACAAAATTCAGGCACGAAAAGATGAGCAACCCAATACCCAACATTTCTTTGAGGCCTGAATAAATAGTCATCAATGGTATCAAGGAAGCGCAAATGGTATCTGTGGTTGTTTGAAATCTATTACAAAAACATAGAATATCAAATTTGTAAAAAAAATGAAGTATTTTTGCGAAGATAGAGAGCTGGTTTGACATGGCATTGTATTGTGGGAGAGGTGCAGGCTAAGGTAATAATGGCATTCGCGAGAAGGAAAAGCGGCTTCTGGGGCAATGGGACTCCCTCATCCTTTGCATTTACACCTTCAACGTCACTCAACTCTGTCCACCGTTACATGGACCTGATTCTGATCACACCCTCCCTATTTTGAGCAGACGATGAAAGCCGGTAAGACGTCCTGTGATCAGGTGGTCGTTATTGCAAACCTAATTTTGTTGCGAGTGCTTACACTCTCTCTATATATAAATGGAAGATATATAGCGTCCATTTGCATCGGTTGTTGCAGAGGTCCTTCCAATCGCGTAAGCGACTTCCGGTGCAATGGGACTCCCTCATCCTTTGCATTTACACCTTCAACGTCACTCAACTCTGTCCACCGTTACATGGACCTGATTCTGATCACACCCTCCCTATTCTGAGCAGACGATGAAAGCCGGTAAGACGTCCTGTGATCAGGTGGTCATTATTGCAAACCTAATTTGGTTGCGAGTGCTTACACTCTCTCTATATATAAATGGAAGATATATAACATCCGTTTGCATTGGTTGTTGCAGAGGTCCTTCCAATCGTGTAAAAAAATTCCATTATGATCTTCATAGAGAAAAATAATGAAAGAATCCACTGAAAGGGCCCTTACGCTCGCGCTGCTCAATAATCTCGTTACGGTCCACCATTTTTTTTCATATGTTTTAAAGCAATAAATAAATAAATATAATTAATTTGATTAGTTGAAAATAGAACGCATTTGTTAACTTAAAGTGAGCAATATATTTATGATCTTTCCATCGTTAAGTATATATATATATATATATATATTTATATATATATATTATATATAATACTTTTAATTTTTTTTTTAATATGGTTTTTATTTTTAATTCAATATTATAATTTTTAAATAATATTATAAAATATTTTTGGTAGTTACACATTAAAGGTTAAGATTTATAAAATGCTTTTAATAATTATAAATTAAATATTGAGTTAGAAAATAAAGTGGGCATAAATCTCTCTATGGTTAAGTGAGCATCATAGTTCCTTAGACCATTTTACAATCTTTGTCATAGAAGAAAATAATCACACTAGACTCATTAAGTTATCACATTATCTTCATTAAGTTTTCACATAGATATGTATATTTCATACCAAAATCACAATGTGTAAAACTACATTAATTGAATTCATGCTACTACTAGGGAATCTCATCACAACTCTCCAATAGCCAACTCCAGTTGGAGGAGACTCATCACGTAGGTATATAATCTTATTGTCATTTTTCTTATACACTGAAAATAAATATCAATGTGGATTTGTATAGAAGGAATATTAAGAGTCTATCAACCATATAGTCTAGCATACATGACTAATGAAAGATAATGGAAAGAAATATCATACATCCTCTTGAGAATATTTTCCAAATCCATCATCAAAATCATTATTTTCGATCTTTTTCTTTTTTTCCTCTTCTTCCTAATATGTTCTAAATTGTATGACTTTGATGTAGTTTCAACATTTTTCCTTGAAAAATCTAGGAGAATTAGGTTTACCATAGGATTTGTGTCTACACTATTATCTCTTTTTCTTTTAGAAGTAGCCCATGCTTGATTGGTAGCTTTAGTCTCACTCCTATGAAAGTAATGTAGTCATGATGTTATAAAACCCCATGTTTTTAAATAGTTCTCCCTAATTCAATCATCAAGTATTTATGATGAATTTGGCAACGAGGAAAAGTAGCGCATAATTCAATCCTCATAATCCTTTTTCACTCTATCTAAAATCAATTGGGTCATAACATTATTGAATACATTTAGATGCCTATTTATAGAATCATCATCACACAATATCAAGGTGGAGAACTTTTCCCACGAAAGAATATTGTTGAGCAAGTATTTAGGTTATTACCAATCCCTCAATTCATTAGAGAGACTTCATATAGCTTTTTCTTCAAAACCTTTCAATAACACTAATTCAACTAAAAAAGTATTAATAAGGATTCTCTCCTTTCTTCCCAAAAAAAGAAAGTCTTCATCTACCATTCCAATGGGTTTGGTTCTAAATACTACAACCCATATATCTCACTTTATGAGGAAATTATCTATCCTAAGATTCCATAACACAATATCGGTTTGTTTAATTCTCTATTTCTAATCAGGATGTTCTCAACATTTTCTTGAAACAATATTTCCTTCTATCCAAGATAGGACTTAAATTAGGATTAGATAGAAAATATTGTCTCTAATGCTTTCGATTAGGACGATAAGGATTCGGTTCCAATCAAAATGGATATATGGTGTAGAATACACTTCCTAGAGTAAGTGAGAATTTTTTTTTTTCTAAAAAAACAAATAAACATAATTGAAAAAATAAACGATATAGAAACATACAATCCAAAAGCAACATAATATCTTCAAGAAACCTTCATTGTCAACTATTATGGATATTTCGCTAAAATAGTTCATCATAACAAACCTTGTAATATTTTGAAATATTATCTTTTGTTGCTTATTTCCTTATGCCCAATATAAATTCTTACTATCTTTTTACTTAAAGTCATGAAGTAATTAAAATTGAAAGTGAAATATATGAGAAAAATAACACATCATAAACAAAAACAAACTCATGATGCATCTGAGTAAACCCATTATGATAGAAAATCCAACTACAGTGTGAATTCTACATTCCACTTTGTTTTCTTCAATTATGTAAATGCAGGTACAAAGAAAGATGCACCCAATTTGGAGTTGCATTTGACATTTTAGCTTTAATGGCTATTACATGATTTTTTTTTTCTTTGTTTATGCTCTTAAAATACTACTCCTAGATGCTTTTCTGAACTATGGAACAAATGCAATATTAAATAATGAAATGATTTTTCCTCCAAGTGGCCTGGTACTTATAATAGCATGATAACCATCTAGAGTTAGGGATTTGACATCCCCAACCCTCAATTACTAATAATTTTTTAACCTTGTAGAATCTTCTTGAAAGCCCACATGTGACTAGCCCCACATGTGTGAGTAATGGTGGTAAATAAGGTAGGTGAATTTGTAGGAGACAATGCTTCTACACCCTAGATTTGATGGATGTGATTTTCACACCAATGGAAAAATATAAATATGTAAAATAAGGTAAAGGGAGTGGGAAAACTCTTTAGATATTGTAACACCATAAAATTTATTTTGATTCCACAAATTACTTCGAAATTTTCATGAACCTAAATTTTCCAAACAAGTAGCTACCAAAAAAAATTCATCTTGCAAGCCAATCGCAAGTCAATTTGATCTGGAGATCAAAATTAGGCTAAAAAATAAAACTTCTCAGAATCTCTTGAAACCAACATCAAGTCGTAATGTTTGTCGTATTGATTCCAACAATGCTTGAATCACCTCAATTCAATGTCGAATGACAAAGCAATGGTGTTTTGAAGCTTTTGACCAATTGGAAAAAAAAAATTGCAGGTGGGCTTACTAGGTTGTTGACTTAGAAATCTCTATTGCTGATGTCATGATGACATCAACATGCCAACTCAGCATACAGTGGACCATTCGTAGCTCACCAAGTGTTGACTCCGTACAAGGTGGTCGGCATCATTTGATTGGTTCATGGTGTTTGGGTGTTTGAATTGGAGGTTGTCACATGGCATAACCAGAGGCCACAACCATGGAAAATTTTAGGGGCTAATATTCGCAAGTGGGCTAATTTCCCATGATTTTCTGAAAAACGAGATTCACCAATTTCCAATTTTTATGAAAATGAATTGCCCAAATTTTGCAATCAAAAATTCTTTTACCTTTAAAATCACCAACATTATATAGAGAGTATATATAAAATCATTATAAATTTGAATAATTTTACAAGTACATCAATAAACACTTTATATTTTGCATGTTAGGGACTTCTGAGATTCACCAATGTTTTTAAACTTCAAGATAATTCTCCATCCTTAAAATTTTCACTGACCGCCATGTGGCACCTCATCATTGGAGAAACAAAATGTTAACATACCTAGAGGCCTCGATAAGGGTCGAACTTGTAACCTGTTGAAATATAGTCCAGAGCTCCACCACTCTGTCATCAGTTACTTCTTAACCATATCACCAATCGGTTCTATTTAAAGTTTATGTGTTAACCTTTTAGGAAGAGGGGTCAGGCGTTAGCCCTGGCCCCTAGTCATAACCTCGTTCATAAGACCCTGTTGCTGGAGAAGAACTAGAGAGGGTGGGGAATATGCATCAACCTTGGTCATATCACCTCCGATGTGACCGAAGCAGAGGAGCAAACAGAAAGGGTGGGTTGTTGGGCCCTCACCCTTGGTTATCAAAACAACCCATGTGATTGTTGCCAAAGATTTTGGTGCTAGACTAGTGTGGGGGAAGTTTGCCCCAACCCCCAACCACGTTGTGTTACACATGACAATTACCCAGATAATAAATGTGCTCGTGTTGGCGAGGTTGGATCATTGGCCCTAGCCCCTGACCCCATGGGTGGCTCTATTTTTGCACATAGGGGGTTATTTGAAAAATTAATGAGGTGACAAATTGCACCTTTTACAGGCAAAATTCTCAACTCCTGAGCTGTTTAAAGGGAAAGAATATCACATATTTAGGAGGTTTTGTGAAATTGCAAGATGAATAATAGAGGTTGCTTAGAGAAGCATAACTTGCTCAATTTTGAACCCTTTTGAGCTCAAGAAGAGCCTAGATGGGGGTTCTTGAACATCCTAAACTCATTACGAACGTCAGTTTTCTAATTTGAGAACTTTTCGAAGGACATTTTTTAGTATTGATTCTTTTAGTACCAGAGACAATTAGAGGTTTGAAATGGTTTGGAAGACATTTTGAGCATGGAGAGAACCTTGTAGGGGTTTTCCGACCTTCTTATTTCATCTACAGCAGCCGTGACTTCTGTAGGGAAACTTTTCTTTGTCTTTTCTCATTATTTGTTTTCCATAGAAGCTCTTTTCAGTGATTTAACGTTGAGTTGTTGTAAATTTTATGCTTGATTTTCAGGTGGAGTACAAGACCCTGGTTTATGAGTCCTTTTCACGTTGACCTTTTCATGACTTGCTGTAGTGGGTCATATTTTTGGAATGAGATTTATTTGCAAGATAATGTTTCCATGTAAGGGAAACAAGCCACTCAATTGTCAAAAATTTTCATGTACTCTTTTACCACTAAAATCAATAGAGAGGTCTAGATGTTGGAACATGCCAAAAGATGTAGCCTATGAAGGGTGAACTTTGTCATCAAATGTTGTTTCATTTTCTTCTTGTTTTTCCATTTTTATTTTCATATGAATGTGTTACTTTTTAAAAGTTCATATGAAAAACAACTCACCACCTTCAAGATATTATGAAACTTGTTCAACATTAAGATCCATTTTGTTTACTTGCAAAGCATTAGAGGAATGTCAATTTTCAAGGACAAGAAGTTCTCCTCCATTTTCAGATCATTTGGTATCAAAACTAGTTTTGACCAGGTTGTAGGTATCGACAAGAAGTTGAAGCTTGAAAGAGTGCAAGAGTTAGAGGAGATTAATTTGTCTCTCTGAATGAGGAATGTTGAACTGAAGAGATTCCTTGAATTTTTTGAGGAGAAGAGGAAAATGCGCCTTCAGTTTGTTGCATGTGTTGGAGGAACAGGTTGTTGAGATTTCCATTCCAGAATCGACAAATAATTCGTCCAAGGTGAAGCAAAATTGTGTGAATGGTCCAAACATAGGATATGGAACCTATGTGGACAATGATTCTTGTGTGTCAACATATAAAAGTTTCTCCTTATGTACCTATTGGTAAACGTGCATGACTTCATTCATCATCTACTTTTTCATTAACATATGAAACATAAAATATAGGTGGAAAATTGATCCAGGAGCATCCAACACCTGTAGTCAAAGGTAGGAATCCAAAAGGGGAGCGAGGAGGAAGACATGGACCAAGGGAGAAAAATAGGGAAAAATCTGTTTTAAAACAGATTTAAAGATGGAATGGATAAAGTCTCGAGCAGACTTATCAATGTAATCTATCATGTATTATATGCATGTATTCGTAGAGAGTTTTTGGGATTTTGGCTAGAGGATTGATTGGATCCTTCCATGATCCGATCCAACAATGCTTCCATATATATATATATATAATATATATTATATATAATATTATATATATATATATAATATATATAATATATATTATATTATATATATATATATTATATATATATTATAATATAATATATATATATATATATATATATGTATGTCATGAACCTACATGTTCAAGTGTGGAGGAGACAGATAGACAAGATGTAGCCGAAAGGAGACTCTGTTCTAAGGTCGATATGCCTTAGCTATAATTGTGTTGTATATATTATAATAAATATGTGTTTTGTGTTTACAGCATGTCTGTGTAGTATGTATCCTTTCCAATTATGTTTGTATATGTGTGCACGAATGGTTTAAATCTCGGTTGCATGCATGTGATCGACCATTGACCACAATAGGATCGATGGTGATCCAAGATATAGCGTTAAATGTTATATATATGCATGTCACGTGTGAACGCAGGTGGGTAGAGAAGTGTGTTTAAAGCGTAGAGATTCCATCAAAATGGAAAGAATACATAGGAACCATTGAAGCTGAAAGATCAATGATCCAGAACCAAATATCGCATCTCCGGAACCATTATAATGATATTGGAATGGCCTTCATCTAAGAGTGATAGTGATATGAAATTAAATCGCAACCGTGCGATCGGAAGTTACATCGACGACCCTAATGGGATCACTAATCACATTTTAGAAGGGGAAAGGTTGGCGACAATGGAACACCAATGGCCGATAATGCGATATCGTCGAATAGCCGATCGGCGATCGGGACAGTCAGAGATCAGAGGTTCGAGTGGCTTTGTGGAATGGTGTGAAGGAGTGGATCTATCGATATTCATAGAGGTGGTTCTATAATGTTTGAAGTCCCCCTTTATTGTTCTGACAGGGTTTTAGGGCTTGAATGCCTATGGGTAGCCTCCGATGATGAAAATGACCCGATAAGTGTTGTGGTCCATTGACTTAAAAGGCATAGAGCCTAAAGAAACACTTCCAATAGGCTTAGTGGGCCATAACCCACAGGCCTCAAGATCAAATATTTAAAGGAAAGGGATTTTGGTTAATCCCCAATTTCTTATTCCCATCATTTGGTGTCAGAGTAGACGAAGATTCTGCATGCAAGAGAAGAGGAAGGATTCTATAGAAGAGGAGGAGGAGGTATGAAGAGTTATGGTCTTACTGTCGCATAGAGAACGATCGCAGAAGGTGAGAAGATTGCAGCAATAGCCTAAGAGAAAGGAGTGCTCAAGAGAAGCTGAGAACAACTTCCAACTATCGTTGGGTAGAAGTTGTTGAGGCACCTCAACAGTTGCCATTGTGGGTAGAGTTGTCTTAGAGATAACAATTCCAGCAAAGGAAGTGTTGGGTAGAATTGTTACTCAATAAGAGGTTCGAGGAGAGAACCATAGAGCTTGCCAAAAGACTAAGTCCAGAGGAGAGATTGGTGAGGTAAGTGGTTGCAGGGAGGACTTGCTGTTGTAGAGGCTTGGTTGCAGCTCATAGAAGACCATGAAGGCAGTTCCACTAAAGAAGTGAAGTATCAGTGGGTAGAATTGCTAAGGACAAGGAGAAGCATATGACCAAGAGGCCATAAATTTTTGTGCCTTAGGTGTCTGATGCAGGAGCATCCAGAACCCTTAGTCAAAGGGAGGAATCCAAAAGCAGAGCGAAGAGGAAGACGTGGACCAATGGAGCAAAACAAGGAAAATTTTGTTTTAAAATAGATTTAAAGATGGAATGGATAAAGTCTCGAGGAGACTTATCAATGTAATCTACCATGTGTTATATGCATGTATACGTAGAGAGCATTCGGGCTTTTGGCTAGAGGATTGATTGGATCCTTCCATGATCTGATCCAACAGTACTTCCATATATATATGTATGTCATGAACCTGCGTGTTCAAGTGTGGAGGAGAGAGTAGTAGATAGAAAAGATGTAGTCGAAAGGAGACTCTATTCTAACGTTGAAATGGCTTAGCTGTAATTGTGTAGCGTATATTATAATAAATATGTGTTTTGTGTTTACAACTTGTCTCTGTAGTATGTCTCCTTTCCAATTCTATTTGTATATGTGTGCGTGAATGGTTTAAATCTCTGTCGAATGCATGTGATTGACCATCAACCACAGTAGGACCTACTGCAATCCAATATATTAGCATTAACTGTTATATAAATATATGCATGTCGCGTGTGATGTAGGTGGGTAGAGAATTGTGTTTAAAGCGTAGAGATTCCATCAAAATGGTGGGAATACACAAGAACCGTTGAAGCTAAAAGATCAATGGTCTAGAACCAAATATCGCATCGGCGTAACCATTATAATGATATTGAAACAACTTTGTCTAAGAGCAATGGAGATATGTGATTAAATCGCAACCGTCAGATCGGAAGTCAGATCGACGGCCCTAATGGGATCGCTAATCGCATTTCAGAAGGGGAAAGGTTGGCTGCAATGGAACTCCGATGGCCGAGAATGTGATATCATCGAATAGCCAATCGACGATCGGGACAGTCAGAGATCAGAGGTTGGAACGGCTCTATGGAATGGTGCAAAGGAGCGGACCCATCGATATTCATAGAGGTGGGTCTATAATGTTTGTTCTGGTGGGGTTTTAAGGCTTGAATGCCTATGTGTAGCCTCCGATGATGAAAAAAACCCAATAGGTGTTGTGGTCCATTGACTTAAAAGGCATGGAGCCTAAAGAAAAGCTTCCGATAGGCTTAGTGGGCCATAACCCACAGGCCTCAAGTTCAATTATTTAAAGGAAAGGGATTTTGGTTAAAACCCAATTTCTCATTCCCATAAAAAGTCAAAGTAGGTAATTAGCATCTTTTGTTCTACTCCTCTACTTTATGTTGATAACACGTCCTTTGAAGCCTTTGAAAAACATACTAAAGGAATTGGTATGAAGTTGTTAACTTAGATGGGTTCTCAAGGAGGAGGTCTCAGAATCAATGGAAAAAATCTCACTAATCCTATCAAGGTGAAGGAGTGACTACAATATGAGGGATTGGATTATGGTCATGGAGAGTTTTTAGAGTGTTATAAACTTGCAGAGGCAAAGAAATCATCAAGTGATGATATTTCACACCGTGATGGTAGTGATAATGGAAATTTCTCTGACTAGAGAGATGAATGTTTCAAAGGACATGAAAATTCCAGTCATGATCATCGAAGTAACAGTCAAAGGGATAGGTATATGTGTCATGGGAATTTTGAAAATGTTGGTGTTTTTTATTATTTATGGGACATGCTTCCTTGCACATTTTGTGATGAATTTGACGATTGTATGGTTGATTGTGAGAAACCCAAAGTGATGGTCAAGATAATGCACCAAATCCTTGGAGCAAAGTATGAAGAACCTCTCTCAAGTTTGAATACTTTCTTATTGATGGGCAATCAAAAGAATTTTTCTACCCACTATAACATTAATGGGTGCCAAATTGAAAGGTTTTGTAAAATTCATTCGAAACATCATCCCAAGAAGAAAAAATAGCTCATGCATTCCTTTAAAAGGAAAGTGAAAGGTGGAAAGGAGGAAACTGGTGTAGTTCTTGAAGCCTCCTTCAAAGGAGAGCGAGTACAAAAAGAGAACCCATAATCCTAGGATAGTCAAAGGATGGGTAGACTATTTTGTGTAGTTCTATTTTGTTGTAATATTATAAATGCTTGTTATACATTAGCGTTTGGGTAGTTTGTAAAGTGAAGACATGAAAAATCACTTAATCGCAATAAATTCATTTTATTTAACATGTTATGTTATTTTTCCTTGAAGATAATTCCTATTGTTTGAGTAATGTTTGGGATGAGCATTAGTATGTCGTCGAGTATGTATACAATTGCGTCATGTACTCACTAATATAAGTGTTTCCAGATGAATCTTGTGTTTGAATGTTATTTTTGATAAATATTATGAAAACGATGACTACATTTATCTAGAAAAATCCAAGTGTGTCATTCAATAAATGCATCTAGTGTACATAAGACTACATGTGTAGTTTGAGGACAATAAAGAAAACTATGAATTGGTGCATGGTAAGAATTGAGTTGTTTCTAATTTCCTAGATGGAAAATCAAGTTTGTCTTCAACAAAGAGAGACATCAAGATCAAGTTTGTTTGAGTCAGGGAATATGGTTTTGGAGTGAATGTTCATATTCCATCCATCGAAGTTTTTGTTCCTGCATGGTTAGAAGAATTGTTGCTTGATTCTTGACAGTAAGATAAGGACTTCATGCATAGGATAGGGGGAGTACGATGATTGGAGCTTGAAGGAACCAATTGAAACAGAACAAAAGAATTGATATTGGAGAATTTTATTCAATTTTTTCACATTTATTTTCTAAGAAAAGATAATACTTTGGGGCACAAAATTTCCTAGTGGGGAGGTATGATCTGAAAATCAAAATTAGGCTAAAAATGAAATTTCGTAGAATCTCCTAAAATTGGCATGAATTCATAGTGTTCATATTCTTGATTCCAATGATACTTGAATCACCTAAATACAACGTTATATGAAAAATTTATGGTCTTCTTAAGGTTTTGACCAACAACAAAAATAATTTGTAGGTAGAATGACTAGGCTACTGAATGGGTAGTCCGTATTTTTTATGTCATGATGATTTAAGCATGCCAACTGGGCGTATGGTGGACCATTCATAGCTCTCCAACCGTTGACTCCATGTAGGATGGTTGGCATCATTTGATTGGTTCATGATGTTTGGGTGGCCCAATAGGAGGCTGGCACATTTATCCAGATTTAGACAGGAACACAACGAATTATAGAAATAACCATAAATATAGAGATGCAACAGAAATAATACTTCATTTTATTAATGTGAAATATTGAAACATGCTTACAAACAGAAATGGAAATAAGCCAACTAGGGCGATGGTAGCTTATTTCTAGGAAGAGATGTGAGAGCTACATGCCTCTCAACTATGTTACAATGAGGCTCGAAGGCCTATTTAGTTTTTAGAAACAATGGAAAACCCTAAACATCCAAAAACCTAACCCTAGGAGATGAAGCGTCGAACTATGGGCCCTGTTTTGGGTAAATTAGTACATCAACTTCCTGAGGTCGTAACTTTGGCATACAATCTGACGCGCACTATAGCTCGTTAGAAACATCTGTCCAAGGACTACAACTTTGGGAAAAGAAACATCGGTCCTTGAACCCATGTTGCTCCCAGGTTTCCCAAAAAATGTCGTTCAGGGCCTCAAAACCGCTCCAGAAGTTCAGGACCAGAAAAACTGCTAAAAATAGTAAAGTTTGCTACAATTAAGGAAACTGAAAAACTGAAAGAGACAGTTGTGGGGGTCAAAGTGGGATAGGTGGGTGGCCACCAACATCTACTTGGATCATTCCTCACCCCTTAGGAAGCAATGGTCACCATTGTGTTGAGTTCCTCCATGAGATGAGGAAACTGTTGTTGAATTTGGTCCCTAGTGAGTTGTTCTGCAACCTATGATGTGTTGAGTAATGGAGGAAAACATGGTCGAGGGCAGTCCATATTGAACATTCAGCGCAAGTGAAGGAATGGTGGAATGTTGTGCTCCAAATCATTGTTTCTCATAGCCTTGGTAATGGTGTAAGGACCATACTGGAGTGGTCTGAGCTTCCGATGGGCTCTAGTAAGTTGTTATTTCGTAGATGCAACCAAACCTTGTCGCCCACTTGAAACTTGTGTGGTAGCTTTTTTTGATCATGTTGCTGCAGGTACTTAGAATTTTCCAGAATGGAGCGGCGACATATCGAACCGTTGGGTAGAGGTGCTCTAGGAGTGAGATCGAATGAATGCTTGACCTGACAGTGCAACGATACTCCTGTGGGTGAGGAGAAGATGTTCCTGTATCCTTTCATGACTGTATCCCTTTGTTGTTGCTACTGCATAGAAGAACCCTTTGTGAGTTTCATGGCTATGGAAATGATATTCCCCTTACTTTGGGGATGAACTAGACAGAAAATGAATTTCCTAGTCTGGGAGAAGAGCTTGCTTCATTTCTTAGCAGTGAGCAAAGAGGTGGTGGTAGGTGGGGCTACCTACGGTATCGTGTATATTGAATTACCCAAAGAAATAATAACAGCATGAGGCCTTGACTCATACACAACATGTCACCTCCATAATTATGGTTGGCCTAATAATACATCAAAAACATAAAGCTGTGCAATGTCACCCAATACCTCATCTGTGAAGGGCTTGATGCTATAGGGAATGTGGCATTGCTAGCGGACTAGGAGATCTCGTCCTTGGTGAAGCCACCCAATACTGTACCATTGCAGATGTGTTGTAGTTGGTAGGCCCAACCGCTTCATGACCACTGCTGAAATGAGGTTCCTTTGGCTGCCACTGTCAACAATAAATTGCAACAGCGAACCCTTCACCCATATTTGTGAGTGGAAAAGATGTTCCCCCTCCTCTGGATATTCGGGATCATTATTCTGGATCTTGGTGGTGGAACAATTGGCATTGTGCCCCGCATCAATGATTTGCTTCCCTTTTCCATTCCCCTTGTCGAGTTTTGACTCAGGGTCAGAACATGCATATGGTTTTGAAGCCTTCAACTCAGCCACTAGCTATTATTTGGTCCAACACTTACTTATGTTATGAGCAGGGCTCTTATGGAACTGACACCATTTTCCTGTGTTCTTCTTTGACTCTGTGGTGTTGTTCTTTTCTTGTGGCTTCAACAGGTTGTCTTGGGTCACCCTATCTTGGCTTTGTCCTTGGTTTTGCAATTTGAGGAAGCCTTTCCCTTGCTTCAGATTCATGGTTCCAAAGTCTCGCTTCTTCTGTTTAAACTTCTACTCGATTTTGACATCGTATTGGTATGTTGTGCTTAGTGAGGAGATGTTAGGGAACTCCATCTCATCATAGATGTACCAGTGTAAGAAGCCATGGTATTTGAGCACCAAATTCAGCTTAGAATCCTTAATACCCAACTTTGTGTGAAGGGTATGAAAAATATTTGTGAACTATTGCATGTCTTGGTCCCTTCCCTACCAGAGCATGGTCCACTTTATGTATTTTCCCTCATAGCTTTTGACACGGTAGTACTGCTCCTTGAAAATGTCCCGAAATGAATTCCAAGTGGAAACGAATGAAAATAGTGAGTTCGTACTTTCATCCTTCTGCTCACAGTAGGTTTCCCACAAATCCTTTACGTGGGGGGCTTCTTTAAGAAGTGAAAAAGTGATCTTTTGCTGGCTGGAAAAATCATGAATAGAAAAATACCCTTCTAACAGATTTAACCATTTGTCTATGACATCTGTGTCCATCTGACCCTCAAATATGGGGATTTCAAAATTAACTTGTACCTTAAAGTGTGTGGAATTTCTAAAGTAGCAGTTGGAAGCCGATGCGTCGCCTCTAGGTAGTCGTTGAAGGATCTGGGTGAAGTTTTCCATCATCGTGTTCCTTTGTCGCTCAAGGGCTTCTTCGAGTAAGATTTTGATAGTATCTCCTGCACCCTCGTCTTTATTTTCATTTGCCATGGGAGTCCATTGGGATTTGCGAGGCTGGTCTTGCAAAGGTTCGACCAGTTCAAGCCCTAACTCCTTATATCATGACCTTGTTGGAGACATACAAAGAAAGACAAAGAAAGAGCAGAAACTTTGATACCACTGATACAGATTTAGATAGGAACACAAAAAATTACAAAATAAACATAAATACAGAGATGCAGCAAAGATAATACTTCATTTCATTAATGTGAAATATTGAAATATGCTTACAGACATAAATGGAAATAAACCAGCTAGGCGGATGGTAGCTTATCTCTGAGAAGAGATGTAAGGGCTACATGCCTGTCAACTATGTTACAATGAGGCTCGAAGGCCTAATTATTGTTGAGAAGTAGTGGAAAACCCTAAGCATCCAAAAATATAACCCTACGAGATGAAGCGCCAAACTATGGGCCCCGTTTTAGGTAAATTGGTACATCAACTTCCCAAGGTCGTAACTTTGGCATACAATCTGACATGCAATTTAGCTCATTAGAAAGATCTGTCTAAGGACTACAATTTTGGGAAGAGGAACATCGATGCATGGACCCATGTCACTCCCAGGTTTCCCAAAAAACATTGTTTAGGGCCTCAAAATGGCTCCGAAAGTTTAGAGCCTGAAAAACTACTAAAGATAGTAAATTTTGCTACAATTAAGGAAACTGGAAAACTGAAAGAGATAGTTGTGGGGGTCTAAGTGGGATAGATGGGTGGCCACAAACATCCACCTAGATCACACATGGACTAACGAGAGGTCACCATGTGGCACCTTGTCATTGGGAAAAACATTGTTAACAAGCCCAAAGGCCTCAGCAACCATCGAATCCACGAGCTATCGCAATACAATTTAGAGCTCTACCATAATGCCACTAGTTAATCCTTAACCATATGGGTATGGATTTATATTTAAATTATATGTGTTAATTGTTTGGAAAGTGGCATCAGGTGTTAGCCCTAGTCCCTAGTCACAACCCCGTTCATAGGAACCTAGAGCTGGAGTTGTACAAGAGAGGGTGGGGACTGGGCCCCACCCCTAGTCATATCACCTCCCATGTGACTGAAGTAGAGGTGAAAGCTGAGACGGCAGGTCATTTGGCCCTGACCCTTAGTTATCAGAACCACCCATACATATGTTGTCAAAGATTTGGGTGCTAGACCAATGGATGTGGGAAGTTGGCCCTGACCCCAGCCACGTCATGCTACATGTGACCAAAACCCTGACAAGATAGGTGTGAGCATCGGCCGGGGCAGACCGTTGGTCACAGCCCCCAATCTCATGGCTTCCATATGGCTCTATTTTTGTGCACAGGGGGTTATTGGGAAAATTAATGAGGTGAAAAATTTGCACCTTTTGCAGGAAAAAATTTCGCCTCTGGAACTATTTAAAGGGTGAAATGTCACACAGGAGGTTTTGCCAAATTGTAGGATGGATATTAGAGCTTCGCTTAGAGAAGCATAACTTGCTCAAATTTGAAATTTTTTGAGCTCAATAAGAGCCTATATGGGATTTTTCAAACATCCTAAACTCGTTAGAAACATTTGTTTTCTAATTTGAGCAATTTTGGAAGGACTTTTTGTAGGATTGAGCCTTTTAGTGCCAAAGACAATTAGACATTTGAAGTGGTTTTGAAGGGATTTTGAGCATGGAGAGGACCTTGTAAGCATTTTCTAGCCTTTTTATTTCGTCTGTAATAACTATGACTTTTGTAGTGCAACTATTCTTTGTTCTCATTTGTGTTTTTTAGTGAAGCTCTTTTCAGTACTTCAATGTGGAGTTTTCGTACATTTGATTCTTAGTTCTCAATTGGAGTACAAGCACCTGATGTATGAGTCCTTTTCATGACTTTCTGTAAGGGGTCATATTTTTGGAGTGAGAATTGTTTATAGGAGAATGTTTCTTTGTAGGAGAAACAAGCAACTCAATTATCAAGAATTTTCATATACTATCTTACCACTAGAATCAATAGAGTGGTCTAGTTATTGGAGCCAGTCGAGGGATGTAGCCCAAGAGGGGTGAACTCAATCATCAAATGTTGTTTTCTTCTCTTCATGTTTTTCCATTTTGAGTTGCATGTGAATGTGATACTCTTTAAAAGTTCATATGAAAACTAACTCACCACCTTCATGAGATTATAAAACTTGTTTACCATTAAGACCCATTTTGTTTACTTGCAAAACATAAGAGGACTGTGAGTTTGGAGAAAAAGAAGTTCTCCTCATTTTTAGATCACAAAGCCTCCAATTATTCAACCTAAAGAGTACCAACATAAATGAAAATTTATATTATGACTCAATCCATATCAAAAAACTTTGATAAACTCCCCACACTTGAAAAAAGAAAATATATTATTCAAAAACTTAAAATATATTGGAGAGCCTAAATTCCATCAATAGAAACATTCATTAACATGAAGTTTTAAGCAAGTTTCTACCAATTTTAGTAAGATATAGTAATAAGTTGGAAAGTTGTCTTATTAATTACAATTCAAGTACTTAATAATAACAAAATCATAAATTGTTTCTTAGACCATTAATCACAACTACTCAAACGGCACCGGCCACTATTTAGACGTCAACAAGTTTATTGTGACTATGCATGAATCAGTTGAACATCATTTCAAGACTGCAAAGATCGGCGAAGGTCATTATTGACTCTCCTTCATATGTATCTATAAATAATTATGTTTAGTAATGAAATATCAAGCTGTTTTCATGAGTTTTCTGTGTTTCTGATATGGTATCAGAGCTCAGGTGAGCCGTGAGGTCACAGAGCTGGCTGTGAGGTGAGGTGGAGCGGTGTGTCTATCCTTGATGTGCATCTGCCAGAGTGTCAATCACCATGTTTGAAAACCATGTCGAATCTTGTGTATTGAGTAGGCATTGAGTCCTGTGTTGTTGGGCTGTTGTGAAGGGTTGTTGGAGTCTTTCCTGGCAGAAGGAGGCATAAACTTGAGCCCAGCTAAAAAGTTTAAAGGCCAACACACCAATGTCTAAGTGAAGTGTGTGATGTCCACCGGCTGTGAGTCGCTGCTGACAGTAAGCAAGCCGTGTCAGGAGCCAGACAGAATGTGGAAGTGTCGTTGCTTGGTATGGTGACGTAGTGCAGATGCTGATTTCTTACTCCTGGAGTAGCACTAGAGGTATTATGTAACCCGACGTGGAGTTGCCTGGAGTAGTGCTGAATCCATGTGGATTGAAGAGGTCTAGTCACTAGAGGGGAAGCCTTGTAGATCTGTTGCGTGAAGAGAAAAGTTGTGTTTAAAGGTCAAGAAGACTAACCCTAAAGAGTTGTCATTGCTATTTCCGTGTGACATGGAGTGTTCGTTGTGCAGAGATTAACTATTTTGTTGTTTGGCGTCAGAGCTTAAGTGAGCTGTTGAGAGGTTTCCCTGTGGAGCTATGTGTGTGGTCTAGCATTGTCCGGAAGAGGGCATAAGGGTGAGCATGGGAGCATTTGAGCTCTTTTGAAGAGCCTTCAGTGTTATTTGTCATGGTGCTGAGTTGTTGTGTGATCAACAACTATTTGCAGGCATGGAATCACTATCCTAGTGCAGTGTAGAGTGTGAGAAGGAGAGCTCCTGTCTTGCAAGTGCTTTTTTGTGTTCATTTTTGTCTTTGATATGAGAGAGCTGCAGCGTGGAAGATTAGTGCAGCAAATGCATGGATCAAACACGCAACTGGATGTTCTAATTTCTTGCTGTTGGAGTTGTGCTATCCATATTGTGTGATGTTGTATGTACCACACAGTGGTGCTACAATATCCACTGTGCGTGGAGAAAGTGGAGAGCCTATTGTATGAAGTGGCTGTGAGCATGGTATTGGTGATTTAAATCACCATTACTTGGTAAGCATCTCATGTTAAATCAAGTGATTGAGTGCTTGCCTTCTGTTTAAGTGCAGTCCTGTATACCGTAGTTACGGAGACATTGTGAAGTTTGAGGCCGACTTGTGTAGAGAGCTTGTTGTGAAGAGAGTGTGAGCGCTATTGGAGTCAGAGGTTAGTTCTCTTGAGGTCCGAGACTGAAGATTAGTGAGGTTATTTATGCTTGTTGTGGATGTGTTAATATTTTTGGCCGTGCACATATTCTTGGTGGTGCACGATGCCTTGGAGTGGTGTGTGAGGGCACATAATAGCGTTGAGTCACCTGTGGAACCAGCCATACTATTTGCTGGCCTGTGGAGTAAATCTTGTCATTCCCATGGAGTTCTTATTGCTCTTTTGAGGAGATCTTTGTAGGAGAGGCATTATGTTTGAAGTGTGATAAAGCTAGAGCATGAAGGACCCTGTAGCGAAGCCTCAGCCGCAAATTATTTTGAATTTGACTCTATGGTAGAGTGATGGGTCAACAGAGGAGACAGTCTCGGAGAGAATTTAAATAGGTGAGGAGAAATAATGAAATGGCAATAGTTGCAAAAGAATATGAAATGCTTCAACCAACAGTAGATCTGAATCAGATAGAAGAATTTGAAGACACTGATGCAATACTGAAACGATTAATGCCAATTCTGCCAATTTTTTCAGGTAAAGGTTTTAAACTTTGGGCAATAAAAATGGAGGGATTGTTTGGTTCAGTAAATTTATGGCAATTTGCTCAAGGAATTTCCATAAATGCCATTGATAAAAGTAGAGGTGCAATAACATTTTTTCTCATCATATAAGCTTGAGATGAAAATATTTTGTCTAATATTTTGTATGAATTTGGTGAAATATGTGATGCAAAAATATTTTGGGATATTCTTGAAATGAAATACAGTGTGGAGGGTAGTGAAAAATCTGAAGTTGATGAAGGTGTTGCTGCTAAAAGTGATTGTGTTGAAAGCATCATAGCTGGGATTAAGGCTGAAAGTATGTCTTTAGCTGACAATAGAGTAGTATGTGATATTAAGAAAACACCCTGTGATGCAGAGATTTATGAAGTCAAATTTGATTAAAATTATGTATCTCATGAAGAGTGGTTCAATATGATGCATGAAGAGTATTTTATTGATGAGTTGTTGTTTGGTGAGAAGAGTTGCCTACCTCCATACACAAATCAAATGCAGGACAACATGTTTGTAGCAACATAATTGATGAAAGAGGTTGAAGACATGAATTAACCAACTATGTCAGCAAAGAAAAACGAAAGAAGCAAAGCTCTTTCCAAAGAGCACGATGACAAAAATCAATATGGTTTTGTTTATGAATCTAACATTGTCTTTCAGTGTGCAGATATTGACAATCAGGAAGAAGCAACAAAACTTGAAGAAATTGCAAGCATTAAGGACAAGTATAATTCTCAAGAACGTGAAGCAATGTTGAATACAAAGAATGTTAACCTGCAATCAAGAAAGGAGAAGCTCAATCACTATCTTATGACAAGAAAGGTGAAAATGAAACTGCACAAGCAAAGAAAAAGGAACAAGCATGGACCCTTTAATAAGGAGGCAAAAATGAAATGTTTTGTTGTAAGCCTAGCTGAGACTTAGACCAGTAGGCAAGTTAAATTTTAGGTAGTTGGGATTAAGGGGAGGTGTTAGACCATTAATCACAACTGCTCAAACGGCGCCGACCACTGTTCAAATGTCAGCAAGTTTAATGTGACTATGCATGAATCAGTTGAACATCATTTCAAGACTGTGGAGATCGCCGGAAGTCATTATTGACTCTCCTTCATATGTATCTATAAATAATTATGTTTAGTAATGAAATATCAAGCTCTTTTCATGAGTTTTCAGTGTTTATGATATTATTTATAATTTTCCAATTTTAAATGCTGATAAAATCTCAATCCATAAATTCAAAATACTATTTCAGTAAAATATCTCAATGCAAAAATAAAACCACTGCAGAAATATATTTTCCAAACATTTAAAAGAAAAGATCTCGAGATGATAGAAACACGACACTAGCATGCCGAGTAATCCATGTTTTCTATTTTGTTTCATTCTAAAACCTCATAGGGTAGGAAAACATTATTTTGGTTATAGCCATACTGACCAAATGGACAATTTGAGATATCGATGTTGCTTGTGTACACACTCATGAGTTAGTTTAAAATTTTTTTACCCATATATGAGCTCGCCCTATCTGCATCTTATCATAAATTCCTCTTAGTACTTCTCACTTAGTTTAAAACTTACTTTTTTACCCATCTATGAGCTCACCCTATCTGCATCTTATCATAAATTCCTCTTAGTACTTCTCACTTCTGCCTTTTCATCCAACTTTGATAGTTATATATGATAGTAGATAATTTGTAGATTATTAAATGATATTTGTGTAGTTAAATATATATTATATGTATTTTTTTATATAGTTTGAAATAGTTAGCAAATGTTGATAAATACCGATCCATAATAAATAATTGAAGGATACATCTTACATATGATGTTATTAAAATTTACAAATTTAAATAAATTATAACTTCATTTTTCTTATAATTTAAAAACGATTATTAATGAAAAAAAGAATTAATATATAAGTAAAGACGTACACATCCTAAAAAAAACCGTCGGAGATTCTTAACACCGGAGATTCAACCCACTTTATGATTGAAATTATTTATTTGAAAATTTACTTTGTTACAATATCATGGGTCCAAAAAGTATAGCTTACCAATATAAGATGCTTAAAAAACTATATCTCATTTCATATTATACTTATTGATAAGACATTTTTTAATTAATAAATTTAATTAAAAGGAAAAAAATGACATACTTTGGAGATAAATGTCAACCTTTACATTTTGTACACAGCTAATAATATTCTAGAATATTTTATGGAGGTTAAATCTCTACCATCAATTATAATTATTTATAATGAAATTAAAATATCAAATTTATCAAATAAACACATAACTATTTACATATTTTATATTGATAATATAAAACATTTTTTTATGAAAATAGTATTATTATACAAAATATTAAATCAATTACATTCAATATTAATAATAAAAAAATTGATTATGCTAAACAGTCTAGTTTCTACTATAATTCTTATTATATAATTGTGAATATAAAAATACTTAGTGAAGCCCCAAGAGTTAGCTCAATCGGTCAAATCAAGTGCCTCGCCAATGGGAGGTCACAGGGTCGAATCTCGAAAGCTCTTGGGGTTAGGTCAGTCAATAGGCCGAGGGGTGTTGATGCCCTTCAGGTGGCGTCCACTCAGAGATGTGTTGATGCCCTTCGGGTGGCGTCCACTCAGAGATTTAAACCCCTGGACGTAGCGGCTACCCACTGACCAGGGTATCCAATAGGCCGAGGGGTGTTGATGCCCTTCAGGTGGCGTCCACTCAGAGATGTGTTGATGCCCTTCGGGTGGCGTCCACTCAGAAATTTAAACCCATGGACGTAGCGGCTACCCACTGACCAGGGTATCCGTGAACCAGCAAGTGAAAAAAATACTTTGTGATTTGAAAATATAT
>APFE030554453.1:23052-52165 GCA_000404065.3 Pinus taeda | reverse complement strand
AGTATACACTAAATAATACAAATTAATAATATTAAATGATAACAAAATAATATATCATAATGAGTAATATTAATTATTAATTAACAACAAATTTACAAATTAACAATAAATATTAAAACAAATTGTGTCAAAAATTATAATAACATATTGAAATTGAAAAGTTATAAATAATAACAACTAATCAATTCCATTTTTTTTTGTAAGTTAGATGTCTCCTCCCAGTGCACTTATTTGTACATAGGTGGTTTTATTAATGAAACTTTTTCTCAATCGGTCATTCCAATGAGACTGGACAACTCAGAAATTCCATTGATAATATTCTAATTCCAAAATTATTTATATAGCAGCCATTTAATATTAACTAGAGGGAAAAAATATAATATTAATTAAAAATAAATAAAATTAGCGGGGTCATCAGAGATGTGTTGAGCCCTGGGTGGGTCCACTCAGGAGATTAACCCCCTGGAGGGCGGCTACCCACTGACCGGTACCGTGAACCAACAAGTGAAAATGAAAAAAATACTAGTGATTTGAAAAAAAAAAAAATATATTATATATATATATAAATATATATATTATTATATATAAATATATTATGATTATTAAGAAATAGTATACACTAAATTACAAATTAATTAATATAAATGATAACAAATAATATATTCATAATGAGTAATATTAATTATTATTAACCAACCAAATACAAATTAACAATAAATATTAAAACAAATGTGTCAAAAATATAATAACATATGAAAAGAATTAAAATATTAACAACAATTCAATTCCATTTTTTGTCAAGTTAGATGTCTCCTCCCAGTGACTTATTTGACATAGGTGGTTTTATTATGAAACTCTTCTCAATCGGTCATTCCAATACCACTGACAACTCAGAAATTCCATTGATAAATTTCTAATTCCAAAATTTTATTATAGCAGCCATTTATTTAACTAGAGGAAAAAAATATAAATATTAATTAAAAAAATAAATAAAATTAGCTTGTAAAACTTCATTGTAACAACAACTTAGTGAGTGGGTAAATCTAAAAATTTGGATGAAGCTGAGTAAGTTGGATGATATCATTTTTGGAGGCAACATGAAAATCATTAACAATATGTGGAATTTCCTTAGTTATAAGACATGGAGGAGTAGGATAATTTTAAAAATCCATGTCATTGTTCAACATAATCCTTCCCTATAGTTTTTGATCTTATGATGAAATGGGATACTGCACTTTGGGTTGATAATTTTCATTCCAATGAGACTGGACAACTAAGAAATTCCATTGATAATATTCTAATTCCAAAATTATTTATATAACAACCATTTAATATTAACTAGAGGGAAAAATATAATATTAATTAAAAAAATAAATAAAATTAGTTTGTAAAACTTCATTGTAACGACAACTTAGTGAGTGGGTTAATCTAAAAATTTGAATGAAGTTGGCTAAGTTGGATGATATCATTTTTGGAGGCAACATGAAAATCATTAACAATATGTGGAATTTCCTTAGTTATAAAACCTAGAGGAGTAGGATAATTTGAAAAATCCATGTCATTGTTCAACATAATCCTTCCCTATAGTTTTTGATCTTATGATGAAATGGGAGATTACACTTTGGGTTGATAATTTTCATTCCATAAAGACAGTTAGCCACCTCTTTTTAAAAACATAAAAGGCAATTTTTTTTGTTCAACCAAAAAAACATCTAATATGTTCAAACTTGTGTGTTTCATATTGTTTTGAGATAGTTATTCTAGAATAATCACATCATCAATTTTTTATGTGTGATTATGCCCAAAATAAACTATCTCAAAATAAAATATTATTTTAGTTCATTAATAATAGTTATAATGGTTTCATTGGAATAAAATAAAATAAAATGGTTTCAATACTAACAAGTAAAATATTTTTTTATAATATATAAATAATTTTATTCCAGTTCAAGTTATCAACGTTAAAAGAATTTGCAAATATACAATATGAACTGAATCTAATTCACACAATTTGCAGGAAAGGAACTTATAGATAGAAATGCATTTGGTAAGCCCTTCTCGTACGCCAAATTTGAAAAAAAGTAAATGTATCATTTCTCATGTATGACAGGTTATGGGCTTCTAGGTTTCACATAATACTCCATCCATATTCCAGGTGTATTTGTATTACTTTTATCATACAAATTTCATCATCGAATAACTTAGAAGTTGAAGCATATTAAAGATAAATAATAGCAAGACTTTGGATGTAAATTATATATTTGTAATTTTTCTTATAATCTTAAAAAAAAAACAATAATAATGAATGTGCCACTTTCTATATCAAGACTATGAATGTAAAGTATATATCTATAATTTTTCATATAATATCTGCAAAAAAAATCTAATATTCCACTCTCTCTATGTGTTATATGATCTACCCTTAAGATATGATAACAAATTCTGCAATGACAAGACAATAACTGAACAACCACAAAACATAAAACCAATGTTCAACATGCATATTCTCAACTTAATGGATAAGAAAAACTATACCCTAGTATATTCTCATTTAGTTAGGTTAGTTATGGGATAACCTATGGAACTTGCATAGAAAAATAATAAGTTCTTCTTTTCCAATAAATAAATACATTAGATTGTCATGGAAGCTTAGTCTCTACCACTTAAGTGGACATTATGCTTTCATAAAGATTGTAAATTGATAGATGAAATGGAAAATTTAATTTGTAACAACCTTGGTGAAAATTCGATGTAATAAAAATTTAAAACAATAACCACGGTCAATGGGACACTTATTCCAAGCTAAATGTTAGGAAAAGCATTCCAAGGAGTAGTCGTTTGGTTGTTTATGGCTAAGGAAATTGGAAAAGTAAATGGCTAAGGCTTTGGAAATGAAAAATGGCATTTTTGGCACAAGGGGTAGTCGTTTGGTTGTTTATGGCTAAGGAAATTGGAAAAGGAAATGGCTAAGGCTTTGGAAATGAAAAATGGCATTTTTGGCACAATTATTTGTGAAAATAATGGAAATTAGGAGAAAAGGGAGGTGAAAGGTCATAGGTTGCATGTGAGGAGGAAAATTAAAGAAAATAGTGGAAAATGAAGAAAATACAGGCCTCATTCATAAAAAGGCTTGTGAGGATCAATTGGTAAACTTCTGTTAGTTCAGTGTTGGAGCTCGCTCGTTGATCTCTCTCTCTCTCTCTCATAATATTGGACACTTAGAGTTTCTTGGTGCACTTTAGCATTGGAGAAAGAAAGGAAAAAATGGTAAGAGGAAGTTGAGATGAAGCAGTAAAAGGTATGATCAAGTAACTACAATAGGCTTCATTGTAGGTATCGACTTGCATGTGTATTTTCCTTGATAGATTTGGCATGCAAGGGATTGCATTTGGTTCTTTTCTACCATGGCAAGGTTTTTCGAGGTGTGATAGTATTTTTAGCCTAGCCTTGCGATTTCTTGATAGTTGTAATGAGATGGGTTCTCTAATTCGATTTATGTGGGATGGTCGAATTGGATTCGAAGCTAAGTAGGGTGCATCTCTTAATTGAAAACCACATGGTCTGAGTGGTCCATGAACTAAGATGAGGATCACAAATTCACTAGCTCAGTAACCCCTAAACCAGACTCTGGATTGCGCTAAAGGCATATTGTGTGCCTCGGTGGTCCTAGCAATCATTTCTAGTGAATGGTAGGATAAACAACAAAGCCAAGAGGTGGATTTTCTCTCCGTTGGGCCTAGTTATCTTAGGATGGGATGCATGGTAAATCATGGAGGGTATGTCTCAGTGTAGGGCCTAGTGATCCCTGGATTAGAGTATGGATGCACAGTAAAGCTTGAGAGAATAGAAGGCACTGAAATTCCTCACGGTGTAGGCGGAGAACTCCGATGGCATCCATGTTGATTAGTGTTTTGATGTGTTGTACAAGTCTCAAATTCATGCTTGGAATATGGAAGAGGTGTGATTGGCTGAAGAGAGACTTGGCTCGACCAATATATGGTCGAGTGGAACGTGGTAATCCAATCTCCAGTTGATTTATTGCATTCATTAATGAGAAATACATTCCCTTGAATTTCATGTGTATATGTACTGATGTCTATATGTATTTTTATTACCGATATGTTTATGGTACTTATGTTCCAATTATGATGTTTATATGTAAATTTTAGGACAATGATTATATATGACTGTAAGAATGTTTTTACTTTTCTATGAATGGATAATGTTTCTATGAAATAATATATGATGATGTAGAAAATGACATGAGGGAACAATGGTTTATAGAAATTCTCAAATAAGTATGAGATCCCTACACTTAATTTTGTTGTTTACACTTGTCGGTTATATGTCGATGCTATATTTAATGAAATTCTTGTCATGGCTAGTAGGGGTCTGGTTATGGTCATGCTCAGCTTATTTAATTTTCATCATTGTTTCCATGTACTTTTACTGATTCTATGATATCACTATATTCTAGATAGTGACCTAGGCTTTGGGTCTAAAAAAGTGGTTTAAATCCTAGGGTTGCTAGCATAAAACTAAAATATTTGGTCTCTGGTTGCTGGCAAGAAAGATTGTGAGGGGGACTTTGGGTTTCTAGTCGCTCCCTTGCCCATAGGATGAGAGTGATTGTGGCTTAAGAGATCTAGAATAATAGTGGGACCTAGGGATAGGTTGTCTATGTGGCTGACATATCTCCTGAGCATTCTGAGGTTGATGTTGGATGTCTATGTGTGATATTTCTATTGATTCCACTTCCTTAAGGTCACATAGGAGGTTGAATGACATCATAGTAGCCTCTCGTCTCATGTTTACCTCAGTTTCCATGGTTACTTGGGTGGATGTGGGAGCATGGTTCAACTCGCGAACTGGATGGGCAGTGTGTGTTGGTCATGCATGCATGTCAATTGCATGTGTGTCTCTTACACTTTAATTTAATGTTCTTCTTGTGTTTGCTTGATGATTTATTATGGTTGTAGTATGGTTTTTATGGAGAATTTGATATTTAGTTCGTGAAATGTATTTTTCATGAGTATGTGACTCATTGCATATGGTTATATGTCATTTACATGTTCATTTTATGTCGTCTACTTAAATCATTGTATGTTAGGTTACATTATTGAATATTTTGATTACATCTATTAGTCTTGTAGGTTAATTACAATAAATGATCGCTTATGCTCAACTACATGTGTTTATGCATATGTGTAATTGGTTAGGCATTAATTATGCATATTGTTGGTTGCAAGTGGAAATGTGTATAATGAAATAATGGTTGTTGTAATGCATGAGGTCATAACATGCATTGTTAATATGGCCTTGCGTAGATGACTGGACCCTAACTAGAGTGATGCTTATGTGTTGATAAATTTAATTGTGTATGTTTATATGTTATTATGATTATGTTATACATGTATCACACTGATTTGGCGATCTTGCAAACAGCTTATTCTCCCCGAGCTATACCAAGGTACCTTGATTTATTGTGATTTGGTTTATCTGACATATTATGCATTGCAGGAAGACATATCAAATGGATAACAATATGGTTGATTATAAAGACTCTCCCTATGAATCTGAAGAGCATTATGGTGTTGGGAATCCTTCTGATCTAATAGTTACACTAAGAATCTTAAAGGAAGGGATAAGGAGTTGTGAGGTAGATAATGACCAAATCATATAGGAAAAAGAGAAGAAACCAAAGGTTAATGGTATACTTCTTCAAAGTTTGTTAGACTTGCAGTGACAAGGGCCTCATTAGATCAACCATGGACATGTGGATGGAACTAATGGGGCATCTGGCAGTAGGTCTCTCAGTAGACACACGTTAGATAGATCTAATATAGTGAGACATGATAGGTTTTTGGAGACTCTGGATAGGAGGGGAAATGAGTATAGGTATTATTTTAGTTACAGTTTTGACAGAAATCATGATCATCACCATTATCATCCTTATAGGAGGAATGATAGGGGATACTTGCCATATGAATTCAAGAAAGTGAAGAAACCTACTTTTGATGAAGATGTGAAGAAGTCGGAAGATGTAGAGGCTTAGATACTTGGGATGAACAAATTATTTGAGTTTCATGAGTACACAGATAACATGAAGGTGCAAATATCTATCTTCATATTGAAAGGTAAAGAATACATCTAGTGGAAAGATATTAAGAGGGTTAGGTACATTAGGAAGGATGAGATGAGTTGGTGGGAGTTCAAAAGGATTTTGAGGAACAAGTACTTGTCAGCAAGGTACTACGATAGTAAGGTAAAATAATTCTATGAGCTAAAGATGGGATCAATGACAGATGAAGAGTACATGCCATTTTTTTGGAGCTATTGAGGTATGTAGCATATATTACTCATGAGAAGGATAATTTTCAAAGATTTGTGAGTGGTTTTCCATTAGAATTTAGAGATTAGATTGAGTATGATGAGCCTCAGTCACTTGAGGAAGTCATTGGGTAACTGAAGCATTGCTATGAACAATGAAAGTGTAAGAATAAATCTCAGCATGGATGGAAGGGAAAGGATAAAGGTAGAGGTAAATGGAATCCTAAGAGAGAAATGCATCAGAATGTAGATGAGAATGAAAATGTCACACTGCAAAAGAGATTCAATGAAATTAGATAGGGACATGGGTCACAATAGCAAAAATAGCATAGATGTGAGAGCACTAGCCAGTTCGAGTGTTGGAAATGTGGTGAGGAACACCTTAGGAGAGATTGCCTAGAACATCAGAGTTGTAGGCCTAAGATATACATTACATAGGAGGTGCAAATTATTGGGGATGTTGACCAGATTATTCCTTGTATTTATATAGTGTTGGACAACAAGGAGGTGAAACAATAGACATCTATCATTGAGATGGATGGTATGCTCTATGATCAAGTTATTTCTATTTTGATTGACCCTGGATCTAATTATAGCTATTCTAGTCCTAACTTGGTGGAAAAGTGTGATTTGAATAAGGAATTGTATGCGAAATGTTGGTTAGTATAGTTGGCTATAGGTACAAAGAAGAAAGTGCATCATTAGGTAATATCTTGTGCATTTGAATTAAATGGTATGCCTACCGCAACACATTTAAATGTATTACTATTGGGTTCATGCAATATGTTGTTAACCCTGGATTGGTCGTATCTTCATAGAAACAATGTAGTCTATTATTAGAAATCCATTGAGTGTGTTGAAGACAATGGGAACCAAGAGTCTTACAGGGTGATAAGAAAGTCACATCAATTAGGATGGTGATATCCATGCAAGCAAAGCATATCCAAAGGAAAGGGTGCAAGTTATTTGTAGTACACATTTCTAGTCATAAGGGTAAGGAGGTTGAGGATGTACATGTGTTGAACAAGTACCCAGTTTTGTAGCAATTTCACAATGTATTTCCTTAGGACATTACATAGTTTCCACCACACACGAAGGAGGAATTTTCTATTGAGTTAGTGTGAGGGGAAACTCCAATATCAAAAGCACCTTATAGGATGATCACACCTGAGTTGGCTAAGTTAAAGTTGCATTTGAATGAAATATTGGAAAAGGGATACATTAGGCCAAGTGTATCACCTTGTGGGGCACTTGTATTATTTGTAAGGAAGAAAGATGGTACTCTGAGATTATGCATTGGCTACATGAAGTTGAAAAAATTAGCTATCAAGAACAGGTACCCTTTGTCGAGGATTAATGACTTGTTTGATCATTGAATGGAGCTACAATGCTCTCAAACATTGATCTGAGAACTGGATACCATTAGGTACGCATCAAAGAGAAGGACATTACCATACTGTGTTTAAGAGCAAGTATGGGAATTATGATTTTGTTTTTGTTCCATTTGGCTTAACTAATTCTCCAACTGCATTCATGTGCTTGATGAATAGTGTGTTGCATCCATATTTGGATAAGTTTGTTATTGTGTTCATTGATGATGTACTGGTATATTCTAAAAATGAGGAAGAGCATACTGAGAATTTAGCAACAACGTTGATGTTGTTGAAGGAGCATTAGTTGTATGCTAAACTCAGTAAGTGTAGCTTCTTTAAGAGTGAGGTACATTACTTGGGGCATGTGGTCTCGAAGGAGGAAATTCGAGTAGATCCAGAGAAGATAAAAGCCATCATGGAGTGGGTAGCTCCTAATAGTGTGGATGAGGTGAGATATTTGATGGGTCTAAGAAGCTATTAAAAGAGGTTCATCAGGAACTTCTTGTAGATTTCTTTACATAATTGCAAAGGAAAGGTAAGAAGTTTGAATGGACAAAGAAGTGCAAGGCTAACTTTGAGCCACTCAAGCAGTTGTTGACGCATGCACCACTGCTACACATTGCAGATTTGGGTAAAGGGTTTGTGGTATGCACAGATGATTGCAAGAGAGGGCTTGGTGAAGTCCTTATATAGGATGGACAGGTGGTATTCTATGAGTCCTGGAAAATAAACAAGCGTGAGCCTAACTACCTGATACATGATCTTGAGTTAGCAGTGATCATACATACCTTGAAGATGTGGAGTCACTATCTTCTTGGCAGGAGGTTTCTAGTCATGAGTGATCATTTATAGTTGAGGTATTTGTTTGACCAATCAAATGTAAATGTCAGGAAGGCTAGATGGTTGGCCATGATCAACGAGTCTAATTTCAAGATCAGGTTTATCAAAGGTAAAGAGAATAGGTTGGGAGATGCTCTCAGTAGATGAATATAGGTACATAAATTAGTAGCTAGGAGCTCCTATGGGATGGAATTATAGGATAGTATCTTACAGGTAGGTTAATAAGATGTCATCTACATGGAGATTGTGCACAAGTCGCAACAGGGTGCTAGTATAGGTGCATGTATAGGTACATATATTGGTATAGGTACATGTAGTGGTATAGGTACATGTGGTAGTACATGTAAAGGTAGTGGTAGAGGTATAGGTGTTGGTGCATAGGGTATGGATTATTGTCTTACAATGGATGGGTTGGTCAAGTTCCGAGACAGGATATGCACTAGATAAAAGTGAGCTCAAGAAGGTGATCTTGAGGGAGTTTCATGCGAAACCATATTCGGGTCACCCTAGGTTATCACAAGACACTAGGCGTGGTGAAGAGATATTATTAGGTCGATTTTAAAGAGGGATGTAGTAGATTTTGTGTCGAGGTGTTTCTACTTTCAGTGAGTGAAAGTAAAGTGTAAACATCTAGGTGGACTCATACAGTTGATTGCGAATACAATTGATTTCGATTCCAAAGTGGAAATGAGAGGTTATTTCCATGGATTTCATTACAAGGTTGTCGAAGATACTGAAGCAGCTTGATTCCATCATGGTCATTGTGGATAGGTTAACAATGGTTGCACACTTCATTCTAGTGAAGGGTATGTATTCAGCTAGTAATGTGGCACAAGTATTCATCAGAGACGTGGTTAGACTACATGGAGTTCCAAAGAAGATTGTGTTAGACATGGATGCGAAGTTCACTTCCAAGTTTTGGAAGGAGTTATTTGTAGGTTTGGGCACAAATTTGACCTTCAACATATCTTATCATCCGTAGAAAGATGGACAAAAAGAGAGGGTCAACAAGATATGGGTGGACATGTTGAGAATGTATGTGATGCATTAGCAATGTAAGTGGGAAGAGTATCTCCCTTTGGTAGAGTTCACATATAGAAATGGTTATTAGGAGTCATTGAGGATGAGTCCTTTTGAGGCATTTTATGGACAGGTTTGTAAAGCTCCTATTGGTTTGAGCGATCTGGTTAGCAGGGCATTGATTGGACCATAGAGATGTAAAATGAAATACAAGTGATCAAGAAAAATATAAAGGCAATAGAAGATAGGGCGAAAAATTATGCAGATAGGAACATGTTGTTCAATGAGTTCTAGTTTGGGGAACATGTGTAGTTGCACATCAAATGGAAGAAGAGCTCCTTGTTGATTGGATCATGTGCCAATATCGCACCACGATTTTGTGGACCCTTCATTATCATTGAGAGGATTGGGCTAGTATATTATGAACTTTCACTTCACCCAACAATGAAATTCCATGATGTCTTCAGTGTATCTTTGCTTAAGAAGTATGTTAAGGATGTTCATCATGTAATTGAATTATCTATATTGCAGGTGCAACCAGATGGAGAATTCCAGTCGGAGCCTTATTGTATATTGCAAAAGAAGGTGCTCATGCTTCGAAATAGAGCAATCGAGGAAGTTAACGTGTAATCGAATCAGTTTGAGCCCAATGAAGCTACATGGGAGATGATGGACTAGAAGCAGGCTATGTATCCTTCCTTGTTTTCCGGTTGAGGCAAAGAAACTCTGATATGGCAATGCGATATATGCTTTATGGTGGTTTGATATATGATTTGATATGGATTTTTGGCATATGCTATATGATGTTTTGATATAAGATTAGATATGGTGTTTAGTATATTTTTTGATATATTATTTGGTATATATTTTTGGTGATGTTGTTATATGTACACATGTATATCGATGTAAATAACACCATGAGCTATGTTATAAAGCTCCACTATGCGGTATGGGTGTCATGTCCTTATGGTAATATTTTCATGCTAGTATGCTATCATGTGGTTATGTCATCATTTTATGATTTCATATGGATCGACACTCAGCAGAATGATCATTGTAAACATCGTAATGAGTTATGTTATAAAATTCCACTATGTGTTATGTTGTCATGTTGTCATGATGTTTTGTTTGAGCAAATATTTCATTGCAAATAACGTATTGAGCTGTGTTATAAATCTCCATGAGCAATATGCCTTCTTTCAGTGGGTTGTTGAGTTATATGTTTGGTTGAACATTGAAGATGGTGTCCCCAAAGGGGAGGGTTCTGTAACAACCCTGGTGAAACTTCCATGCAATAAAAGTTAAAGACAATAACCATGGTTTATGGGACACTTATTCCAAGTTGAATGATGGGAAATACATCATAGGAAATGCTAATTTAGTTGTTTATGGCTAAGGAAATTGGCAAAGGAAATGGCTAAGGCTTTGGAAAGGAAAAATCACATTTTTGACACAATTATTTATGAAAATAATGGAAATCAGGAGAAAAATGAGGTCAAAGGTTATGTGTTTCATGTGAGGAGGAAAATAAAGTAAAATAATAGAAAATGTAGCAAATATAGGCCTCATTCCTAAAAAGGCTTATGAGGATCAATTGGTATCCTTTATTTAGTTCAGTGTTGGAGCTCTCTCATTATTCTCTCTCTCTCTCTCTTACTCTTGAACACTTCTATTTTCTTGGAGCACTATGGCATTAGAGAAATAAAGGAAAATAGGGAAAGAGGAATTGGAGATCACGTAGGGAAATGGAGGATCAAGAAGCTACAACATACTTCATTGCAGGTGTTGAATTGCATGAGTATTTTCCTTGTTATATTTTGCATGCATGGGATTTCATGTGAAACATTTCTACCATGACATGGGTTTTTCCATGTGTGACGGGATTTTCAGCCTAGGCTTGCCATTTCCCAATAGCTTTGATGAGATGAGTTCTCTCATTCAATTTATGTTTGATGGATGGATTGGATTCGAAGCTAAGTGGGGTGGATCTGCTAATTAACAAACACATGGTCTAAGTGGTCCTTGAACTAGACTTTGGATCGTGAAGCCACGAGCCTAGTAACCCCTGAACTAGACTGTGGGTTGCAGTAAAGCCATATTTTGTGCCTCGGTGGGCTTACGAATCATTGTTGGTGAATGGTGGGATATATGGTAAAGCCAAGAGTTGGATTTTATCTACATTGGGCCCAGTGATTGCAGGATGGGATGCACGGTAAAGCCTTGATAGTATGTCTCAATGTAGGGCCTAGTGATCTCTGGATCACACTGTGCATCCATGATAAAGACTAAGAGACTAGGAGACACTCAAATTCCTCACGGTGTAGGCAGAGAACTCCATTGGCATCCATATTAATTGGCGTTTTGATGTGGTCTATGAGTCCCACATCCATGCTTGGAATATGGGACGATGGTGATTGGATGAAGAGAGACTTGGCTCAACCAATCTATGGTTGGGTGGAACATGGTAGTCCCACCTCTGGTTAGTTTATTGCGTTCATTAATGAGAAATCCGTTCCCTTGATTTTCATGTGTATATGCACTGATGTATAGATGGATTTTGATGGATGATATGTTTATGTTACTTTTTTTCCTATTATGTTGGTTATATGTATATCTTATGACAACAACTATGTCTGGCTTTCAATATGTTCTTACTTGTATATAAGTGGATAATGTGTCTATGACCTAATAGATGATAATGCAGCAACTGACATGAGGGAAAATTGGTTTATAGAGATTCTCAAATAAATATGACATCCCTACACTTAATTCTATTGTTTACACCTGTAGGTTACTTGTTGATGATATGTTTAACGAAATCTGTTTCATGGCTAGTAGGGGTCTGGTTATGGTCTTGATCATATTATTTCTTTTGCATCATCGTTTCCATGTACTTTTACTGATTCTAAGCTATCAATCCATTTTGGGTAGTTACCTGGGCTCTGGGCCTAAAAAGGGGGCTTAAATATAGGGATCACTAACAAAAAAGTGGAAACTTTGGTCTCTAATCACTGGCAGGAAAGCCTATGAGAGTGAATTTGGGTTTTTGGTCACTCCCTTGCCCATGTCATGAGATCGAAATTGGTCTAAGAGATCCAGAATAATAGTGGGACCCCGGGACAGGTTCTCTGAGTGGCTGATGTTGGATGATTGTGTGTGATGTGTCCATCGATTCCACTTCCTTAAGCTCACATAGGAGGTCAAATATCTTCATAGTAGCCTCTCATCTCATGTTTACCCCTATTGGAATGGTTACTTGGGTGCACGTGGGAGGAGGGTGTTACATAATTGCTAACTAAGGGGCAAGGAGTTATAGAAATTTTGGTATATAGCAATCATTAGTAAGTATGAACATTTAGATTTTTACACCCATTTGTTAAAGTGCTAAAGAATACATAAATAATGGTGCAGTACCGCCTAGTAATTATAATTATTTATGTTTTCTTACAATACATTTTTTACACACATACTTGCTTAAATTTTCAAATATACTAATTTTGGTTGGTTTTCCTACAAAACTTAACAACGAAAAATCACTTCACATATGTATAAGACTCATCGCTTGCAAATGCGTCTTAAAATTATGGCAGGAAAATATGAAGTAGTTATCCACATGGCGCAAAGGCTAAAATAAAATCTTCAAGTTTATGGTCCAATCAAATGTTTGGAAAATATTTTTTACAATATTATTGAAAAACAATTTTTTTTTTTCAAAGTTAAACATTATAAATTGTGTTGGTCAATGTTAAAGTAATAGTGGTCAATTGGAAAATCGATTGCTGGATTCATGCCTTGGCAAGAAATAATTTCTTTCAAACACTTCAACCTACTACATATCACAACTCCTTTAAAACCTTACAAACAATACTAGCATTTTTGTTATCTTAGAAAACACCATACTAACATTTTGTTTGCAAGTAACATGAATTTTCTTCTAATTTAAACTTATGTAACCTTGTTAAAATAAAAAAATAGGAGTATAGAACATAGCTTTATGTTCTTTGTTTAACATGTGCAATTTCTTTAAAACAATGCCAAATTTAAAAAAAAATAAAGCAAATATCAGAATCATGAGTTGATAAATTTAAACAAAATAAAGTGATAATCAAAATTGTGAGTTGATGGGAATGAAAGAGTTGAACTTGGAAGTTCAAAAAATTTACTTGAATTTGGAAGTTGAACAAATTTAAATCTTCGATGTCTTTGATGTTTCCAATTGTCTGAAAGGTATTAGTTTTCCTTTTTTGCCGGAGTTGATTTTCCATGGATCAGTTAGATACGAAACAAACGATCTGGAAATTAACGAGTGGAGAAATCAAAATATGAGTGTTCATGTGGGACAGATAAATTATTGAATACTATTTAAATTAAAGGGAATGTAAATCAATATAACTTGCATATTATATTCTGTTTGTCCTGTGATTACGGATTACCAACTGTCTTCACCTGATCAATAAACAATTTAATAATTACGTTAGGAAAATTAAAGTTTTTGGGTTTTTACAAGGGTTCAAGACGTTTGGTAAAAACATGATTTAAAATTTATAAATTATTTATTTAATTAAAAAATTTCAAAGAGGAAAATATTTCAGACAGTTAATATTCGAAGTCACTGGTATTAATCATTAATGTATGTAATGTATGTAAGACACGAAAAGCCAATATAATTATTTAGCTAAAATAAATAAACTGATAACAGTGACAAAATATTTATGCCTCAAGGCATTTTCCTTTCAGAACATCTCCCCCAAATTGTCACTGTGTACTAGTCTGTAACTTTGTTAGACAATTGAAAACTCTTTGGTCATTGGATCCCACAAAGTAATTGTCAATTGACTTCCTTTCCATTACGTTCTTGCCAAGTTAGTCCAGACATGGCCTTCACCGTTCCAAATTGCATCAGTACCAATCATGGACTAATGAACCTCAGCAACGCATGTGGATGTTACTCCAAATTTGTGTTTTCTTACACTTACATTGTTGAAACTATCGTCAAGGAAAACTGGGATCATTGGAAAGATCCTTCAAGAGAATCGTACACTTCTTCTATTCCAACAAAGAAAATCTAATGCACACATTTATGAATTGACTATCAGACTCCCATTTTAAGAACATAATCACTCTTCCATGTCTATGTGCAGAACTTCGTTTTATGGTATGTACGAATGTTTCGGTTTGTATGAATGTTTTTGACCTACTGCAACTGATAAACGAAGAGTCTCACTGTCGCGTGAACTTAGTGATGAATATGATGCACCATTTTTAAGTAGTAGTGCCATTGATGGGGAGAATTGCATCATAAATATACCATCTCACCTGTAGAGTTTTGCTAATTTACTTCCACTAAATGGCTAAAACGTCATTTATTAAATCTCTTCCTTTTAACATTTCTCTCGTTTCTGGTCAAGTTAAGCTCCATTAACAGTTGAAGTCTAAAGTAGTAGGAGAAACCACGTTGAATAGCATGATCAATTTCACCCTCTGTTACCAGAAACACGACGATGGTCAGCGTTCTTTGGAAAAAAACGCTCTAAAAACAAGACGACACAGGAAACGTCGTCTTATACGCCGGTTCTCGTTTTAAGTGGCCAGAAACGCATTTCCCCAAAAAAGTTCATCCGTTTTCACCTTCGTTTCTCCTCTATTTAACGATTTCCTTTCCCCACTCAGGTTAACTCCGGTTCCAACAATAGTCATTTTTCGAGCTGCATACAAATTAGTTGCCTTTTGCAACTGGGGATGTAAATTCCTTTCGCAGTTGTGCAGTAAATTAGTGGTAAGGCAAGGTTTGAGGAGGAATTAAGCTGCAGACTAGAGCATATTTATCGAGATAGGTATTCAATACGCAGATCACAGCTGAGCGTCAGTTATCTCCACGCCCCCAGCTCAGTGCCATCAGTTAGCTCCACACCCCTACGATTAGATTCACCTCCATCATTTCTCAGGTACAACCCTTAAAATTTCTGTAGTTTTGTGCTTAAATTCATTTCGACACTCATAATTTAAAACCCCTGCACTACCTTTTATTTGAGTTTGTAGAACTCGGACCTGGGAATGACTCGGCTAAGCCAAAGACTTGGGAATGACTTGGTCAAGCCAAAAAATTGTATTGATCCATCTAAATAATAACAATAAAATACTTTGAGTATGTCATTTTCAAGTAGAGTTTGCTTGTTACAAAGGCTCAGCGAAGGTGGCTTGCAAAGTCAGTGTCAAACTTTAAAATATAAAGAATTAGTTGTTACTTATGAATAATGTACGGGAATTTGAAAAAACCAGATATGAAAAAATGTTTGAAAGAAAATCAACTACATGTAACATACCTAAATGAACTTTGTTTTTTTTTATTAATCAGTTTTAAGTCTAATTAAAAATACTAAATGGGGTTTTGTTTTTTTAATTAATCAGTTTTAAGTTTACTTAAGATATCTAAATGGGATTTTGCTTTTTTTTATTAATCAGATTTAAATTTAATTAAAGATGAGATGGGTGAAATTTATAGAATCATAATAGGTTACACTAGGTATTAGAGTGAAAGACACTGATATCAATTGTCAAAGTAGCTTTTAATTATATTAAGAGTTGTGATTACCATGGTTCCTTTGCCATTTGTCTTTGAAATTTTTCCTTTTATATTGGGTATCTAAACTATTTAATAAGTTGTTTGTGTGTATGCATTTGGATTACGATAATGAGATTTCTATATGAGTAAGGCTTATGCATGAGGTAGGATATGGATTTGGGAACATGGATGAAATATGGATTTGGCAAAGACCAAAGGTGCTCATAAGAAAGTTGTTTAAACCAATCCCTGTGAATTGCTTAGATGTGTTCCTTCTGTTATTAATTTTAAGGATAAAACTCATGAGAAAGTTAACAATATTGGAGAGAATCGAACTATATATTTAAATATTTATATTTCAAATTCTTATTTTCATATTTTTCTCTCTCCTCATTTCTTATATGTGAAACCTCCAAACTTTGTTTCTTGGACTGTTCTCATTTCTCGTTTCTGGTAACATAGGTTACTGGTGTTATTTTTCTCTACATTTTATGATTATCGATTTAAGAAAACATGGGAAGATTAAAGTTGCATAAGCGGAACAATATGAACATTCTTCTATATGATTATGAGGTATGAAGCTCCTAGAAACCTCTTACCAGGTAGTAATCATCTGGAAAGAGGTATAATAAAAACTCGGGTCTAGGTAACACAAAGGTGGAGGCGTTGGTAGGAGGATTTCTATGGTCTTTGGTGGAGATAATCTTGGAAAAGGGGGACGTAGGTGTATAAATTTAAGTGTGTGTACAAGGTGTGCACAAAATGGTCTCGTAGATTTCTATTATTTATATATTATAGAGAGATGCAGCTTACCAAAACTATAAAACAAATTTTGTAAGAAAAATATGAGTGAGAAGATTGAAGAGCATAGGGTTGGTTATTTCAAATGAAAATTCTTATATAGTGGATTAACAAAAATTGTATCAAAATGTAACTTTTGGTGGAATACTTAACTTTATCTATTTTATTTCATTGAATTAATCACAGTGATTAGATCCTTGCAACCATCGGGTTCTTTGGGCTAAGATAGCTAGAGCTCGATACAAATCATTTGCAGGTTCCATGGCTCCTAGACACATTTAAGAGGGCAGTTGGTGGTAGATAAATTTGAATTGATGTTGTTTGTCCCTTTAATACTAGTCAATGACTTTGGCATCGTCATTGGACTTGCATAAGATGATTACATGACTAATAACTATGCTCAAATAGGGAGAATAAGAAGTATTTTAAGTCTGGAGTTCGATTGACCTACCCTCCCCAGTGCCTTGAGAAGATAAAAAACAAAAGAATTTGAGCGTAGATATAATTCCCTGCCCATCCTTTACTTTTCTGAATCCATCCATCTAATCAACAAAGGTGGTATCAGATTGCTAGCCGGCAGTTTGTTTTTCTTGGGAAGTATTATCTTTTCTCCAGATGGAAATATTTTAAGGATGGGTGATGGTGGGGGTCATTACTAAGTTATCCAATCACAAAAAGGTGGAAATATCTCAATGCTCTGATTGAATTTTGTTTGATTTTATCGTGGGGCTAGTGGAACATTAGAATCCCCTTCATTCTAGAGTGGTAGTTGTGCTTATTGACCAGCGAATACTAATCCCCAATTAGTCTTCCTTGTTTGAGTGCCATTGGCAGTTATATTTGGTTTCTAGAATTCCATCTAAGTCTAGTGGAATGTTTATTCTATAATACCATTGGGGTTTGGGAGGGGAACATAATGGGTTAATTTTATTGGAGTGAAATGCATAAAAGGAGGGTTGGCAGTACAACTGTGGTTTTGGATACGCCAATTAAAGATTACTGACCCAAAATAATTGGTAGTATATTTCTCAAGACATTTGGTTTCCTTGTTGGCAGGTGTTAGCTTTATTTTGACCCACATCAATTGGAAAAGATCTTAAAAAGCACCAATAAAAGTCCAATATCTTTCCTAATTGACCAACTCAACAAGAGGCCAAGGATTAGTCCATTTTTGTCCACATGGATTTTGACGTCGATAGGCATATAGAAGTTACGGTGGCAACGGAAAATGAAATGACTTTCAAGAGTCAGAATAAGAAAACAAAGGTTGTAAATATAGGGGATCGGGAGGGTTTCTTGCAGGATATGAAAAAAGCAATTGCTAATGGACCACAAAAATTGAAATCTAACATTACACTATCGCTAGAGTTGGAGGACCCTTTCTTAGAAAATGTGGTCATCAAGCCAGAGATGCCATAGACAAATCAACACATACAAAATAGAAAAAGAAGGGAAAAATAAAAGAAACCAATCAAGGCAGTGGATGAGGTACAAAAGTTGATATTGGGGGTAGATCTATACTAGGAAAATGTGGTCAAATTAAGAAAAGGAATGTTGGTGGGTCGATGGGAATTTATCAAAATGAATGGAGTACAGATAAAAGAATGGACATAAAAAAATTGGTCTTCCCTTCTTGGATATAGATCAAAGGTCAACGTGATGGTAAATGGTTGGTATGGCTTTCATTTCATATAGGAGGAAGATGCAATAAAAATTGCATCATTTCCCTACGTTAAAGGGCGAGGATTCCTAGTACTTCAGAATTAGAAAGTAGTATTTGATCCCGTGTTGGAGGTTCGCAAGAGAAAAATCATATGGGCCAAATTTCTTGGCCTCCCTATTGAACTATGGATGAAGGGAATGATTCGGGAAATTTCCAGTAAAATTGGAAAATTATCTTATGTGGAAGAAAGTTGTACTAATCTGCTAGATAAGAAGGCAGCATTATCAAGTGGATTACCTGATGCAATTGACATTTACTAGGCTACCTTCTCCATCTGACTGCAAGTTGAATATTGGGTAATCCCCTTTAGGTGCCTTTGATGCCACAAAATTGGGCATTTGTTAGTTGACTGTCCTAATCACCATGAGGGGAGAAGCTGGAAGACTAAAAATCTTACTTTGGGAAGATGGAAGCGAGTAAGCTAGAATTATGAAAACTATCATGATAGCTCCCCACAAAGGCTGCCAATGTTGGAGATGGAAAGTTATCGTTCTTATGTGAATCCCTCTTTTCCGAGTACAAGGAAGGCCCCTGATACAATTATGGACATAGATCCCTGTAACATATCAAAAAGAGTTCCTAAAAAATCAATGGTCTATCCAGTACAGAGTCGCACAAAGAAATTGAAAAATCGACAAACAAGTCGAGTAGACTCTAGCAGAAAATCATGGATTAGGCCTAGAACCCATGTTAATAAATAAAAAGATCTTGAAAAATGTGGATTCTATGACTCGAAGGGGATTGAAAAAAATAGAATCAAGTCAGAGGAAGAAAAAATAAATCAAATATAAAAATCTTACACTATGTGGTGAGATTGAGGTTGATTTAAGCACTTGGTTCTCTAAAGCTATGGAGGAGACATTATACCCGCCATTTGGTCTAGGCCCTTCCAATTAATCAAATAGACCAATGGATGACTCACTATACCGGGACCTTAGAGCAACGTATCCCACTTCAAAAATTTCTCAATGAAGGTATTGTCCTTAAATATAAGAGGTCTGGGATTTTCCCAAACGAAAAGATCCTTAAAACATTGTATAAAATTTAAAAACTCATCCATCCTCTTGCTTTAGGAAACTATGATGACTAAGGAGAAGGCCCTCGAGATATTTCTTAGTATCTCTATTACTAGAGATGCGATGATGGTCAGTGTTGTTTGGAAAAACCACTCTAGAAACGAGATGAAATGGGAAACATCGTCTTATAGGACGGTTCTCATTTTAAGTAGCCAGAAACTCGTTTCGCCAGAAACGTTCATCCGTTTTCACCTCCATTTCTCCTCCACTTAACAATCTACTTTCCCCCACTTAGGTTAATTCCAGTTCCAACAGCAGTCATCTTTTCGAGCTGCATGCAAATTAGTTACCTTTTGTAACTGTGCATGTAAATTCCTTTTGCAGGTGTGCATGTAAATTAGCGGTAATGCAAGGTTTGAGGAGGAATTACTTTGCAGACTAGAGCATATCTATCAAGATCATTTAGCAGAGGTGTCCAATATGCAAATCAGAGTCGAGCGTCAGTTAGCTCCACGCCCCCAGTCGATTAGATTCAGCGCCATCAGTTCGCTCCATGCCCCCACAATTCGATTCAGCACCATCATTTCTCATGTACGACACGTAAATTTGCTTTAGTTTTGTGCTTAAATTCGTCTGGACACTTATAATTTAAAACTCCATCACTGCCTCGTATTTGAGTTTGTAGAACTCGGACATGGGAATGACTCGCCCAAAGCCAAAGACCTAGGAATGAATTGGTCAAGCCAAAGAATTGTATTGATGCATCTAAATATTAACAATAAAATATTTTGAGTATGTCATTTCCAAGTAGAGTCGGCTTGTTTCAAAGGATCCGCTAAGGTGGCTTGCAAAGTCAGTGTCAAACTTTAAAGTATAAAGAATTAGTTGTTACTTATGAAAACTGTATTGGGAATTTGAAAAAACCAGATATGAAAAATGTTAAAAGAAAACGAACTTGCATTTGCATGTAACATACCTAAATGAACTTTGTTTTTTTTTCATTAATCAATGTTAAGTTTAATTAAATATGGAAATATTTTGCTAAATTCCAAAACAAAATCACTGAACAGAGAGTAATACTCCGTTTTTGCCACAGAATCTTTAACACATGGAAGGTTAAGATAGATTGCTGGAGAAGCTCAGAGTTTTTCACACACATAAAACTTTATATTCATTAATAAACTGCCTGATACAAACTTCATCCTCTTAACAGAGCGATTCACCAAGAACTTAAAAATGTTACTCTGTCTCTTTTAGAAATTTTACACTATTGTGTAAAATTTCTTTTACATTTACTACTATAAATGAAAAAATATTCACGCTGTTGTGCTTCTGAGTATTTCATTCCATATACATCACCACCAGAAAATTACATTCCATATTCTCAAATCAACCTGTTGTAAAATTCCTCTTTTCATTCGCTGCTGCGAGTTTTACATAACATTGCTATCAACCAAAAAAAAATTTCCACGTTGCCCACTGTTGTGTTGTGCGTTTTTCATTCCATTACAAAAAGTCAACCAACAACTAAACAAAAAATATAACATATATGTTTTCTTGTCCCATACTGCCGTGGATTAAAAAAACATTAAAATTCTACCAACTTTTACCTATCACAATAAATTTACATTAATTACTTTTACGGTTAAAACAAAAACTTAACGCAAGGTTCATGGTGCCGGCTTGTATGCAACTTTAGTTTCAATCAACGGTGGTCAGCCTTCCTTCCAATCGAATAGATATCGCTTGGTCAAATTACACGAGCATTACGCCCCGATGAAAAAGTCGTTTTCAAAAAGTGTTGTGGACACGTGTCAGCACAGGGTTTTATTGCATCCCCTCCGGAGAATACCACTGCTTGCTGAAAAGCGATGCGATGGTGTCTGGTGGTTTTCAACTGCAATGTAGTTGAAATTAGATTTCAACACTCCCCTTTAATTTCAATTGCTAGGTTATTAGTCATACCCAAACATTTCCTCAAAAATTCAAAACTTTTCTGGCCCAATGGCTTGGTCAGAATGTCTGCAACCTGCTCTTGAGTCCTGCAATGTTTTAAGACAATTTCTCCACTGCTTACCAATTCCCTGATGTAATGAAACTTTGTGTCAATGCGTTTCATTCTCTTATAAAACACAGAATTCTTGGATAATGCAATAGCTGAACTATTGTCACAAAAAATCACAGTTGCTTTTACTTGCTCTTGGCATAAACTTCTTAACATCCTTCTCATCCAAACTACTTGACATGCTACTGCTATAGTTGCCACATATTCTGCCTTTGCTATAGAAAACGCTACAATAGGTTTTTTTTTAGAAGCCCATGAAATAGCTCCTGAACCCATGTAACAAATATAACCGGATGTGCTTTTTCGATCATCTACACTTCTAGTCCAATCACTATTAGTGTATCCAATTAAATCTGAACATTCTGAAGCAATATATAAAATGCCAAACCTTTTAGTACGTTTACATACCTCATAATTCCTTTTGCTGCCTGCCAAATGTGCTTCTTTTAGCCTCTCCATGAATCTGGAAATTAAACTAACAACATGCATTATATCCCGCCTAGTTGCAGTCAAATACATAAGGCTGCCAACTATGCTCTTGTACAAACTAGGATCAAAATCCTTGCTGCTGTCCTCTTTGCTGAGATTTAATCCCATCACTATGGGAGTGATTGCTACCTTGCTGTCCTATATATTAAATCTTTCCAACACTTCATTTGCATATTTCTCTTGTCAGATAAAAGTCCCATTTTCACTTTGTTTTACTTCTATTCCTAAAAAGTATCTCAGCAAACCCATGTCAGTCATCTCAAATTCCTCTTTCATGACTACTTTGAAATTCTCAATAAGATAATCGTCATTACCTATGAAAATAACATCATCAACATACAACACAACAATTAGAATTTTACTATCTTTTTCTTTGATGTAGAGGGTGGGTTCTCCCTCACACTTTTCAAATCCATTTTCCTATAGATAGGAATCTATCCTGTTGTACCATGCTCTTGGTGCTTGCTTTAGCCCATAAAGAGCTTTCTTTAATCTACACACTTTGTGCTCTTGGCCTTTCCTTTCATAGCCTGGAGGTTGTTCAATGTAAACCTCTTCCATTAACACTCCATTTAGGAATGTTGACTTCACGTCCATTTGGTAAACTTTCCACTTGTTTTGTGCTGCTATGGACAACACTGTTCTCACGGTTTCCATTCTAGCAACCGGTGCAAAATTTTCCTCAAAGTCTCTCCCATACTGCTGCTTATATCCTTTGACAACCAGTCTTGCTTTGTGTCTTTCTATTTTTCCTTCAACATTACTGTTGGTTTTGTAAATCCATTTGACTCCAATGACTTCTTTTCCTTTTGGTAGTTCAACCAAATCCCATGTCTTATTTCTTTCTATGGCATTAATCTTCTCATCCATAGCTTCTATCCATTTCCCATCCTTAATTGCTTCTTCGAAATGAACAGGGTCATCAACATGACAATATAATGCAAACAAAGAATTCATACATTCATTTTCTGCCTCTTGCTCATAAATGTCACTTAAATTTCTGAACTTCTTACCTCTTTCATTTGGTGTACAAGTGCTTGAAGACGCACTTGAATTTCCTCCTTGTGGTGTGCTTGGAGAAGCACTTTCATTTCTCCTCAAGGGTTTCTCTTGCTGTCCTTGTGTTGGCACTGCTGTTTAGGGATGTATTTTAGCCATCTCCTCATCATCTTCATCATGAGACAAACAATTTTTAACATTCATTGTTTTCTCTATGTTTCCATCCCAAGCTTCCTTGTCAATGAACTGAACATCTCTGCTAAAAAAAAACTTCCTGGTAGATGAGATATACAACCTGTAAGCTTTGGATTCCTCACTGTATCCAATGAAAATACATTTCTCCCCTTTACTGTCCAACTTCCTCCTTAGCTGATCTGGAATGTGTGCATAAGCCACACATCCAAAAACTTTCATGTGGGTGACTCCTTGCTTTCTCCCACTCCATCCTTCTTCCGGCACTCTGTTCATCACTACTTTTGTAGGGCATCTATTCAAAATGTATGCTGCACAATGTACAGCTTCAACCCAATAATCATTTCGCAAATGTTTTGCCTTCAACATGCTCCTCGCCATATCCATGATTGTGTTGTTCTTCTTTTCAGCAACTCTATTTTGCTGCGGAGTGTACCTTGTGGTAAACTATTTGTGAATTACATTTTCTCTACAAAAACGTAGAAATTCTTTGGAGATATACTCACCTCCTCTATCAGTTCTTAGAACTTTGATATGCAACCCACTTTGGTTTTCTACAAGTGCTTTGAAATTTCGAAAATTTTCAAACACTTCACTTTTTTTCTTCATGAAATAAACCCAAGTTTTTCTAGTAAAATCATCAATGAATGTTAGAAAATATTGGCAGCCTACTAGTGATGGAGTTTGCATCAGTCCACATAAATCTTAGTGAACGATCTCTAAGGGTGCTTTTGCGCTTATGCTTTTCCCTAATGGAAAACTTTCTCTGTGTTGTTTCCCCAAGATAGAACTCTCACAACGGCTGTCTGGTTTCTCTATCAATGGTAATCGTCTTACCATTCCTTTTCTATGCAACAAGTTAAGACTTCCAAAGTTGAGATATCCAAATCTCGAGTGCCACAACCAATTTCCATCCTTTGGTACGCTTCGGAAAGCCTCTTGTGTCACTGCTGCTATTACTTCTTTATTTTTCAAATCTGCCTTTATTCTGAGAGGGAACATCATGTTCCTTGTCATCTTCACTTCAGCAATACATCTTTTGCTGGGTGCTCTATCCATGATGGTGCATACATCATTCACAAAGAAACATTGTAACCCTTTTGAACAAGCTGACCAATACTCAAGAGGTTACATTTCATTCCAGGAACATAATAGACATTTTCTATGGTTTTCTTTTCACCTTTCTTTGTAAATATTTTAACTTCTCATTTTCCCATAACAGAAATTTTACTATCAGTCCCAAGTGTGACTTGTGATTTCAAATTTTGATCTAATTTAGAAAACAAGACTATGTTTCCTGTCATATGGTTGCTGCAACCGGAGTCTAGAAACCATATATCATCACTGTTTGTTTTAGCCATGTTACAAGCTAAAAGCACATTATCTTGGTTGATATTTTCTTTAGTGATATTTGCACTAGATCTATTATTCATATCACGTTGCTTCTTCCTACATTCATTGGCATAATGCCCATATTTTTTACAATAATAACATTGGACATTGGATTTATCATACCTTTGTCCTTGAGCATGATGTTGTCCACTTTGTTGGCTACTGCCTTGGCCTTGGTTCTGATTTGGATTGTTGCCTCTTCCTTGAGTGTTTGCTAGACTGTTTCTTCCACCTCTGTTTTGACTTCTACCTCTTCCTCTCTTGTTTCCTCTGCCTTAGCCTCTTCCTTTTCCAAAGGAGATCTGGGTCTTAAAGGCTTGCTCTAGAGATGAGTTTTCACTTCTACTCAATCTCTGCTCATGTGTTATCAGTGATGCATGTAGTTCATCAACTGTGAAGTTTGTGAGATCCTTTGTCTCTTCTATGGTGGTGACAATCACATCAAACTTTGAGAGTAGGACTCTCAATAGTTTCTCCACAATCCTCCTTTCTTCAAAAATTTCTCCACGAGTTCTTATCTATGTGACCAGACCAATTACATGTGTGAAGAATGAGTCAATATTGTCTGACTCCTTCATGCAAAGATTCTCAAAATCTCTCTTTAGCAACTATAGTTTTGCTGTCTTCACTTTCTCCATGCCATGATAGGCTATCTTGAGAGTTTGTCATGCTTTTTTGGATGTCTTCGCTGCTACTATCCTTGGAAACACACTCTCATGCACTGCTTGATACAAAAATATGAGGGCTTTTGAATCCTTCTTCCTATTGCTCTTCAACAGATCTTTCTTTACCTGAGTTAATCTGTTAAATTCATTTTCATTTGTTCGTTCTTCAAACCCATATTCAATAAATTCCCATAAATCTTGTGAGACAAACAAGGCTCTCATGGTTATTGCCCAATAGTCATAGTTTTTCCCATTAAACTGTGGGAGCTGAGTATTAAACATACCCATTGTACCTATGCTGGTGCTGGAGCCATCCATTCTTGCATTCTAAACTATGCTTCGAAATACAGACTATATATTTAAAAATCATTGAGTGTCTTCAATAGCAACACAAAAAAGAACTTGTGAAATACCTTGGATTTTTGACTGAGTCTTCACACTGTTGGATTAGCTGTTGCAGCAAAAATCCTTCCTTCACTTTCTTTGACACCTTCAAAGAGCCTGGACAAGCTCTGATACCATTGTTGGAAAATTTCTGCTAAATTCCAAAACAAAATCATTGAACAGAGAGTAATACTCTGTTTTTGCCACAGGATCTTTAACACACACAAGCTTAAAATAGATTGCTCGAGAAGCTCAGAGTTTTTCAGACACATAAAACTTTATATTCATTAATAAATTGCCTGATACAAACTTCATCCTCTTAACAGAGGGATTCACCAAGAACTTAAAAGTGTTACTCTGTCTCTTTTAGAAATTTTAAACTACTGTGTGTAAAAATTTCTTTTACATTTACTACTGTAAATAAAAAAAATATTCACGCGTTGTGCTTGTGACTATTTCATTTCACATACATCACCACCAGAAAATTACATTCCATATTCTCAAATCAACCTGTTGTAAAATTCCTCTATTCATTCGCTCCTGCGAGTTTTACATCTTCTATATTCGCAATGTTGTGCGTTTTTCATTTCATTTCAAATACATCACCACCACAAAATTACATTCCATATTCTCAAATCAACCTGCTGTAAAATTCCTCTATTCATTCGCTCCTGCGAATTTTACATCTTTTATATTAGCAATGTTGTGCGTTTTTCATTCCATTACAAAAAGTCAACTAACAACTAAACAAAAAATATAACATATATGTTTTCTTGTCCCATACTGCTTGCATTAAAAAAACATTAAAATTCTACCAACTTTTACCTATCACAATAAATTTACATTAATTACTTTTACGGTCAAAACAAAAACTTCACGCAACGTTCATGGTGCAGGCTTGTATGCAACTTTAGTTTCAATCAACCGTGCTCAGCCTTCCTTCCAATGGAATGGATATCATATCGCTTCGTCAAATTGCTTCGTCAAATCACATGAGCATTACGCCCCGATGAAAAAGTGGTTTTCAAAAAGTGCTTGACACGAGTCAACACAGGGTTTTATCTCGTCCCCTCCAAAGAATACCATCGCTTGCTGATGCGATGGAGTCTGGTGGTTTTCAGCTTCATGGCAGTTGAAATTAGATTTCAACCAAAGATACTAAAGGGGACTTTGTATTTGTTAATTAATCAGTTTTAAGTTTAATTCAGTGTATTTAAATGGGACTTTCTTTTTTTTATTAATCAATTTTAAGTTTAATTCAAGATAAGATGGGTGAAATTTATAGAATCATAATAGGTTACACTAGGTATTAGAGTGAAAGATACTGATATCAATTTTCAAAGTAGCTTTTACTTATATTAAGGGTTTGTCATTACCATGGTTCCTTTTTCATTTTTTCTTGGAATTCTTCCTTTTGTGTTGGGTATCTAAACTATTTAAAATAAGTTATAAGTTGTTTGGGTGTATGCATTTGGATTACAACAATGAGATTTCTATACCAATAAGACTTATACATGAGGTAGGATATGGAATGGGAATTTGTATGCAATAAAGTTATTTGAACCAAAGTTATTTGAACCTGTCTTTATGAATTGTTGAGATATGTTCCTTCTCTTATTAATTTTAAAGATACAATTCATGAGAAAGTTAAAATTGCTGGGATATGTTCCTTCTGTTATTAAGGATACAATTCATAAGAAAGTTAAAAGTATCGGAAAGAATCGAACTATATATTTAAATATTTATATTTCAAATACTTATTTTCATTTCTCTCTCTAGTTTCTTATATGCGAAACCACCAAACTCTGTTTCTAGTACCATTCTCAATAATTGTTATCGTCCATAATTTGGTTATGATACCAGAATTCATGCATGTATCAGTACACCATGAAGAATGCTAGTCTATATGCTTTCATTGTTCAATATTTATTCATCAGATGAGATATTGCTACTTTGCGTCATTCATCTTGATTGTTGTGAGGAATATTCAAGCCCTCGAAGTTCTCCGAAACTCGGAAGATGTCCAAAACTGATTTTTCAAGCCCTCGAATTTCGGAAGTCCCCGTCGTTTTTTTAACTTATGACACTTGTCTTATATACGTTAGGGTAACGCTCCCGCTACTTTTGTTCAGCAAACATTGTAATCTCGGTTTGAACCTGCGAGGTCAGGTTAAGCGCTGGAATCTACGAAATGGCTTTAAAATTGAGTTAACGACCTTGCGGTTCCATGCACGCGGGGGCCCTTTCTATTCTTAGTTGTCAAGTTAGGTGTCCTTTATTTTAGCATTTTGAAATTCCTATAACAAATGCTAAAAATGATTATTAAGTTCATTCCGTTGATTGATCGATAAAACATTGTCAATAGGTTAATAAGTGGTAGATGGTTGGTTAGTGAATTTTGGGTAAACTTTTTGTTGCCGAGGCTTTCATCTCTTTGAATGTAGGCTAAGGATTCTTTTTTGAACGGTCGCGAGATGATTTTGCTCATTGTAATATTTATTTTATAAGTATTGATCATTTACTTGTGTTGATCTAAATGTTTATTAAATAATATTCAATTTACTTGTGTTGATCTAAATGTTTATTAAATAATATTCAATATAAGTTAGTGATGAGTACATGTAAAATAGAGGAAGGATCAATATAAATTTTAAAAATATGGAAGCATATCAAGATTTAGCTTAAAATAAAATAGAGAGTAGTTTAAAGTGACGAAGTATAAATAGTAATATATATTAAATTCAGTGATAATTTCGAGAGATATAAGAACGTTAGTTTCATTTACCATTTTAAGTCATGGTTTCTCGTGCTTTGATATGGTGTTTAAATTGTATGCTGCCACATTAATGATCAACATTAAATTCTGATATAATTATCTGAGTTTTATGGGTTTGTATTTATTATTTATTCATTTTAGATGAAGGCTTTTCATATTTTTTATTTTATTTTGGAAATATTTGATGTTGATTTACCTTTTTAGTTAGTTGTTTGTATTTATTGTTGGAACTACTACACCTACATGCAGACTCTAAGTTAGAGCATACAACTACATGCAACTGCATGTGGACTCTTAGTTAAAGCATGCAACTACATGCAACTACTACAGATCTACATGCGGACTCTTAGTTAGAGCATGGGATTGCATGCAAGATTCCTTTTGCATGACTTACTCCTTGATTTGCTCTTTCTTTAACTCCGCCACTGACTAGTTATCTCCGGAACTTGTTGTAGGTGTTGAGTCTTCTCATTGATCACCACTATA
>APFE030554453.1:0-18708 GCA_000404065.3 Pinus taeda | reverse complement strand
CTTTGTTCTCATAAAAAACTTGTTACGTGGTCAATTTTCACGGAGGAAATGATAGCACATTATGAGGATACAAAGAGCAACACCTTCTTTAGAGCAACACCATAACAATTGGAAAGAGTAAAAGGGCTTTGTTACAATTGTAATAGCAAATGCACTAAAGTTCATAAGTGTGCTGAGAAGAAATTATTTTACATAGAGTATGAAGAGGAGGAAGAAAAAGATAAAGAAACATCAAAAGAAGAGGATATGTGCCAGGACCAAACCCTAGAGAAAGAAGAAATGAATCTGACCATATCTTGTAAAGCATTTGCAAGAATTACCACTCCTCAAACTCTCAAGATAGAAGGACATATCAAGAAGAAAAAGGTTCAAGAAGTGAAATATCACATCGATAAAGAAGAAATGAATCCAACCATATATTGTAATGCATTGGCTCGAATTACCACTCCTCAAACTATCAAGATAGAAGGACATATCAAGAAGAAACATATTCAAAAAGTGAAAAATCACATAGAGCATCAAGAAATGAATCCGACCATATCTTGTAAAGCCTTGGAAGAAATTACCACTCCTCAAACTCTAAAGATAGAAGGACATATCAAGAAGAAAAAGGTTCAAGCAGTGAAATATCACATTGAGCATCAGCAACAAGTTCTCCAACTTTTAAAGGATAACGCCACTTTGGTGCAAAATCGAATCAAACAACAGGTAGATCAACATTGCAGTGAAAAGTGTTTTTATGTAGGTGATTGGGTAATTTTATGGCTACATCTCAAGTAAGCTATTTATGAGAAGGAAATGTTGGCAACACTACATGCACTTAAGAAATGGTGACCTTACCTAATGGGAAGACACTTCAAGGCAAAAATGGATCATGATAGCCTTAGATTCTTTTTAGAAGAAATATTATCTTTAGAAGAACAAATAAAATGGGTCACAAATATGTTGGACTATGACTTTGACATCATCTATAGAAAAGGGAAGCAAAATTTTGTTGCAGATGCACTCTCAGGAAAGGATGAGGATGTGGAAGCATTGTTTTGTTCTATTTCTATTATCCAACCAGATTGGATAAACGAAGCAAGGAATGAATGGAAGAAGGACGAAGAATTGTGGCCACTCATTCAAAAGTTGCAGAAGATCCCAATTCAAACAATATTTCCAGAACTTGAAGAGGAAGGAAAAATCATATTAGAACCTGGAGCAGTCACAGAATCAAGAACCCGATAGCTACGAAATCAACCAATTTCAAAGTATCACATCAAGTGGAAGAACTTACCCACTAAAGATTCCACATGGGAGGACAATAATTTTATATAGGAGCATCAAGAACTACTCAAGCGTTGAGGAAAACACTTTTTGAAGGAGAGGGGCATGTTAGGCCCCTATACTACTAGTATAACCCTTTATTGTTATTAGTACAACCCCCTTATTATATTTTTGTACCCATGTAGTCCCCATATTGTTACTATTGTGCCCCACAGAAACCCACTATTGTTATTATTGTGCCCTTACATTATTATTTTTATGTTTCCTCTGATTATATTATGACCCCTTAGAATCCTATATATAGAAATGAGGTCTTGTCATTTGTATCATCCAAGAATTGTTCATTTGTGTAATGTAAAGGAAGTTTCCCCCTCGAAGAGGCTAAATTCTAAGGCGTTCAAATATCTTTTCTATCTTTTTGTGAGCTGGTTTCATAACACCAAGAGGTTTCATAAGTCATTCATCAATAGCAAATTAGTAAAGACAAAAGTAGATAAGCAGTAGTAATTCTCCACAAGTAGTAGGAACAAAATGATGCCAGTGCCTCCGTTATTTATACAAGGGAAGCCAAGAACTTTACTTCTCTAAGGCTAAAACTTAATATCGACCAAAGGCCCGTAAAAACATAATTATCCATGATATAAGCTGGATGGGGATATAAAAATATATTCTAGTGTTCTCGTTGTTGTGGGGATTTTTTGCCATTCTTTCTTTTGAGAGGTTTCCTAAGAGCCTAGGTTATAGATTCTAGAAGTATGACCCGTAATAGAATGATTTGTTGTTATTTATTCCATGTCAAAACTATGCTCAGCTTCACAAGGAGTTATTGTCATTGAGGCAACTCCATTACAACTAAGAATTCTTGGTGTCCCGAGTCGAGAGATTTCTTGGCATACATATGTTGGAGCATTGGAGGGAAGTGGGACAACCCTAGGCATTGTATGCAAGAGGAGGATATCCCATTACTTGGGTTGTGCAAGTTGAGGGGAAAGAGAGCTGGTGGGTTAGAATTTTTGTAGGAGTTAACATAATGTGATTTGCTAAGAAATTGGGCCATGTGAGAGGACTATAGCCAATCATAGGATAAATTTGTCCTTGTGGACTCACCATCCCATTTTAGGGGAAGCCCTATTAGAAAGACAATATGGGAACCAAAGAGCCTATGGTTGGGTGAAATATCCTTCATCTTTCATCTACATTGTTTGAGGCTTGAGCAAGGGAGATTTTAGCATAGGAAATTGAGAAAGGGTGATTTTAGCAGGGGGGTTTGAGTAAGGGTGGTTCAACAAGAGATGATTCATATTATAAGGTTGTGATGACCATCCTTATTGTTTTTTGGTGTTTTGGACAACAACACCTGTAGTTTTTTAGTGGTTTGTGGTGTTTTTGGGCAGCTACAACCGCTCTTGAGTTTCAATTTTTGAATAATTTTCCCTGTTTCCTAATTTTTGAGGGGTTAAGTTTCCAACGTGTTTCCATTTCAAATACCTATTTATGATGAATTTAAATGATTTTTATGTCATTCTTTGATGGTTTTTATGTTTATAAGAGAAATATATGCATCTATAACATCTAATGTTTAATCTATATTTGTGTATGCCTTCTTGTCGCAAGCATTCTTATATTCATGGTAGGGCAGTGCATAAATTGGTATCAGAGTACATAAAAACAAAAAAGATGTAAAATTCAGAAGGACCCCCTATCCTCAATGGTTGAGAAATGGTATTGGGTATGTTATAAATTCAATTTTAAGAAGCAACAATGAAGCATACATTTCACTTTATTGTTAGCCCCTTGCCCAACAATAGGTTTGAAAGAAATAAAATGTTTTTCATTCAAGAATGGGATGTTCCCTACTTCGCACATACGCGGAGCCATTATGAACCTATAGAATCCCTGATTTGGTCCCAAGCTCAAGGGTGGCAGCTGTATTAATGACAGGATGTCAAAGGATGGGAGAAGAACTAGGGACATTATACTCACATAACCAAACAACGTAAGATTAGGGTCATGTTAAGAAGATCTATGGCGACTTGGTAATAGTAATCAAATGTGTTTCTTTTAGAAGGTTATGCAGTAGGAAACCTACCTACCTACAATGGGTTCTTAATGAATGAAACTCTATACTTACTTTGAATTTACTTGCATACAAACATTGAGATAGCAAGTGAATCTTTCCGTTTTAAAAATTCTGAAGCCAACCACCTATAACACACAGTCGCAATGAACTATATATAATATGTTGAATAATAACCATTGTAATAATAATTTTACAAGAGATGATACCACATCTCCTCTATCCATAGTCTCTATGGATATTAGTCACCTACCACTATGAAAGTGGCTAATGAACAAATGTTTCTCTTAAACTATATATAGAACTCCCAATAAGGACTACATTCAATTCCTATAGTTGTTGCATAAAAGATCACCATGATTAGTTGTGAAATTTGTCTAACTTTTTTCTTGTACAGTGGCAGACCTTGAGAGAATTCCTTTTGTACTGGTCCCTAGTGTCACTTGGGGGGTGAAATTTGAAGTGTATAGCATGTGGGGTAAACATTCTATAGTTGCACAAGAGGGCTATATTGTCCATACTGTCATAGGAATTCCAGTATGGGTAAATATTTTCGAAAAATAAATATATGGTGGAGGCTATTTCCTTCATTACATTAGCCTCATTGGGCTTAGGTCATACCTAGTTTATAAATGATGAAATATTTCCCACATGGGGGTTTACTCCTTATTGAACTAGTGCAAAAAGTAATGCAAACGATGAGTCCAAGAAAGACATATTGGGTTTGTGACACATTCACTGCACGATTTTGAAATCCATTAACCATTACACTCACTACAGAGTTGCTTATACATACCTATACTCTCATAAACACCAAATTTGGTCAGGCTAATAATTGTTCCTAAAAATGAGACCCTATGAATAACATAGACAATACCTAATAGTGCTTACACTGCTTCAAAAAGTATTTCCAATGATACATTAACCTTGGTGAAAAAATATCATTAACATGTCAAGCTAATACATGTATTGGAGTTATGTCTGTCATAACCAATTAATGAGACCCAATGGGACTAGAAGAGTGCACGGTTGGACAACTAACTCACTATGGCCAATACAAGGTTAATAAAATGTTTAGGTTAGCATGATGCTTAACTATGAATAATGTATTATCAGAATTGTGAGAATAAGTGAAAATGCAATAGGAAGGGACATACACTATGGACTCTATCCAATAAAGCATCAGTAACCCAAGTACACATGAAAACAAATAATAATCATGCTTAGTTGTTGTTACAGATTGGTCTTCTACTTCGATAATTCTGGATTAGAATCCCTATCAATATGATAGTCAATTATCATAGAATATAACAAAGGTCAATGGATCTGAAAATAATTTTCCTCCTTGCTTCGGTATTTGCACATTGTTCTCTTGATCAATATCCCATTGAGTTTCTAGTTCTTGTAAAATTTGATGTGTCTTCCTATGGTGAAGTTGTAAGGCACTATCTATTACAATGAGATACATGTATTTACATATTCAGCTATTGTACTAAAAAATATGACACAACAACTTAATTTCACTTGTTAGATATAAAATTTATAATAAAAAATATGTAAATATTCATATTTGATTACATAGGATGAAAAAATGTACATTGAAAAAAACTAATACAGATCCTGCTATGATAGTTCATGTACATATATTTACATAATAGGCTACGAGATACATTTAAAGCGCATCATTCTTTCTGTCTTTTTTCCAATATGCTAGATTCTTAATAGAAATTTCTTCTAAAATTTGTCCAATGATGTTGTTGCTTTAGAAATCGTTAATAATACTAAGAATAATGATGAGCCGACCTCAATTCATGTACTTCAATATTATGTTAGGTACATATAACACCTGACCAAATTGGTTAGTGCAAAGAGACTGAATGAACTTAGTAATCTGTCATATGAAACTTAGTGACAATGAAATAAGATTTTCAAGTTCGTTTTGAATTGTTGGTCTATTGTAAGAATCTACCTTAAGTATCCAATCATAATCTTCTACCAGATTGACCCATTCTTTAGTAAGTGATATTTTTTATGAATTATTGTCCACAAAGTTGTCATTCAATAGATGTATAAAGTGGAGACAATAGTTTTACCCATAAAAGAGGTGGAAATGTCCCCACTGCTAAGGCTCAACATGATTTTTGTTTGTATTTATCAAATACAGTATTTATAAGCATCTTTTCCTAAAAGGATCAAGTGGAGATAATACTTTTAGCAATAAAAGCAATTTGAATGACCCCACAACTAGGATGTAACATGTATGTTATTTCTATTTATCAAATACAATATTCATAAGTGTCTTGGGGAGTTGGTTCAAGGCTCTCTGAGAAGAAACTGCACATCCACCCCCATAGTGATCATTGGATTAAGGACCACCTTCACCCTGGAGAATCAATATCTCCTTGGAAGTGGTCATTATTATTCTCACTCCCCTGTGGGCTATTGCAAACATCAAGAGTACTTCAACGTTGCATCAGGAACATATAACACCTACACCAAATTGTCTAGTGCAAAGAGAGTCAATGACCTTAGCAATAGATCATATGAAACTTATGGACAACGAAATAAGAGTTTCAAGCTATTTCTGAATTGTTGGTCTATTCTAAGAATCTGCATTAAGTATACAATCTTAATCTTCTGTCAGATTGATCCAATGTTTAGCAAGTGATATTTTGGATGAATGAATTATTATCCACCCAACTATCTATTCATAGATGTATAAAGTGGATAGAACAATTTTACCCATAAAATATGTTGAAATGTCCCAAAAGTTAGGAATTCACATGTTTATTGTCTTTATTTATCAGATACAATATTTATAAGCATCCTTTTCCTAAAACGATCATGTGGAGATAAGAATTTTAGCAATAACATCAATTTGAGTGACCCCGCAGCTAGGATGGCTTGTTGTTTCTATTTATCAAATACAATCATGAGTGTCCCGGGGAGTTTGTTCAAGGCTCTTTGGGAAGAAAGTTCACATCCACCCCTAAAGTGATCATTGGATTAGGGACCACCTTCACCCTGAAGAATCAATAATCTCGTTGGAAGTGGTCATTATTATGCTTACTCCCTTGTGGGCTATTGGAAACATAGAGAGTATTTCAATGTTGCATCAGGCACATATAATGCCTCCACCAAATGTTTTAGTGCAAAGAGAGTAAATGAACTTAGTAATCCATCATATGAAACTTAATGACACTGAAATAATAGTTCCAAGCTCTTTTTCAATTGTTGGTCTATTCTAAGAATCTACCTTAAGTATCAAATCCTAATCTTCTGTCAGATTGACCCAATATTTAGCAAGTGATATTTTTTATGAATGAATTATCATCCACACATATATCTTTTCATCGATTTATATAGTGGAGACATCAATTTTACCCATAAAAGATGTTCAAATGTCGCAACGGCTAGGACTTCACATGTCTCTTGTTTATATTTATCAAATACAATATTTATAAGCATCCTTTTCCTCAAAATATTAGGTCAAGGTAAGACATTAGCAATAAAAGCAATTTAAGTGATCCCACAACTAGGATGCAACATGTCTAGCGTTTTTATTCATGAAATACAATATTCATAAGTGTCCTAAGGAGTTTGTTCAAGGCTCTCTGAGAAGAAACTTCACATCCACCCCCAAACTGATCATTGGATTAGGGACCACCTTCACCCTAGATAATCAGTAATATCATTGGGAGTCATTATTATGCTCACTTCCTTGTGGGTTATTTGAAAAAATTCAAGTAATTCAATGTTGCGTCAGGCACATATAAGGCCTTCACCAAATTTTTTAGTGAAAAGAGAGTAAATGAACTTAGTAATCAACCATATGAAACTTAATGACAGTGAAAGAATAGTTTCAAACCCTTTTTGAAGTGCTGGTATATTCAAAGAATCTACCTTAAGTACCCAATCCTAATCTTCTGTCAGATTGACCCAATCTTTAGCAAGAAATATTTTTGATGAGTGAATTATTATCCACGCATCTATGTTATTATAGATGTATACAATTAAGATATCAGTTTTACCTAAAAAAGATGTTGAAATGTTGCAACAACTAGGACTTCACATGTCTGTTGTTTGTATTTATCAAATACAGTATTTATAAGCATCCTTTGCCTAAAAAGATTAGGTGGAGATAATATTTTAGCAATAAGAAAAATTTGAGTGGCCCCACAGCTAGGATGTAACATGTATGATGTTTATATTTATCAAATACAATATTCATAAGTGTCCTAGGGAGTTGGTCCAAGGCTCTCTGAGAAGAAACTTCACATCAACCCCCAAAAGTGATCATTGGATTAGGGACCACCTTCACCCAGGAGAACCCGTAATCTCCTTGGAAGTGGTCATTATTATTCTCACTCCCTTGTAGGCTATTGAAACATTGAGAATTAGATTGAATGAAGAGTGAGTATGAACCTGCATTGAAGTGCTTAAAATCGATTTTGACAGAAGATATTCCCCTTAACTCATCCATGAATTGTGATGAAAAATATTACCTATTGATTTAGAAAAGATAATAAAAGATTATCTAGTTCTTTGGAGGACTTTCGAGAATGTTATACATCTCACCATTGATATTTTTATACAATATCTGCAAAAAATTTAAACTATGGTGAAAATATGAGTGCTTAAGCTCCTTTCAAACCTAGTTTAAAAGCAAAGTGTACTAATTCTTAAAATATTTGTCATACAAAGCTAACATATCAACACACTTGTGACATAATGATTAAGATATTTAGTGAAATAGAGTAGGGCTTTGAGAGGATTGGATAGATCAAGGCCACACGGAGGTATTGAAATTCACCTTCCTAGTAAGGGTACAGGGGAACAATTTGCATGGACTTTATAACTCTGTGTGTTTGTATAAATAGAGGGGTATTGGTCCTGTAATCAACCATGGAATCTCTGGTATAGTTCTTGAAAGAATAAAACATGGTTGGTCTCTATACAAACCACACCACAGGATGGTGTGTGAATCGAGAAAAAATGAATCAGAATCAGAAGGATGCCACTATTATCTGAGTAGAATCCAATGACAAGATTCACTGCCGAGTTTCACATATTAACAACACTGCAATATACATACAGAGAGTAAAATCAAAATAAAAGCCTCACATACAGAGAGTTTCACATATTAACCTCACATTGATGCAATTTTCCCATTAAAAATATCTAAGAATAACAAGGTCATGTTGCTCTATTAGATGCATTTCAGAGATGCGTCAAACTTTTTGTCAGCATCCTTTAGCCTCTTTGTTCCTGCTTGTATATCTAGTGCCAAAACTTTCCTTTGTTGTTGTGATTGATTCAAGGCTTGTTGGAAGCTTCTAAGAGCTTCATAAATCCTCTTGTTCTAGTTTAGCTCTTCTTGTAGTTTTATTCTAAGACTTTGTTCCTAATTATGTGTAGAAGTCAGTTCTTCCATTAGCAAGCTCATCTACTTGATTAAATGTTCCCTCTCTTGTTCAAGGGAATTCTTGTCCCTTTCTAAGTGGTGTGCTTTCTATTCTATAACTTTCTAGATGATAAATCATCTTTAGGCTTCTTATTTTCCTCTTGTGCAAGAGCAAGTTTTCCATGAAAATCCATGGCCCTATTTTTAGAAGTTTGATAAAGATTGAGGACATCTTGATACTAAAGAATTATTGCCTCCTGTTCTGCATGTGACTTTGAAAGAGCTTTCTAAGTTTCATTTTCTCCTTTTCTCAGCTATTGAGTCCCCATCCTAACTTGACCATATTTCATGCTTACTACTTTATCATCTTTAGGTTTATATTTGGGGCTCATATCTTCATAATAGATTCCTTTTCCAAGGCTCCCCTCCAACTTATGCAATTTTACTTCCAAATTTTGAATTTATATCTTAATTTTTTTATGCTCCTCTAGTTCAACTTGTAATTTTAGTCTCAGTACATGTCCTTCTTGATCAATTTCTTCATTCTTCTTCTTCAAGGAAAATACTTTCTCGTTCAACTCACTGATTTGTTCAGCTTGATATGATGACTCTTCTTTCATCTTATAGCTTTCTTCTTGCATACAATTCAACTCCTCTTGCAACTACGATGTCTTTTTCCTAGTGGTTCCATATTCTATAAGTATTTCATTCACCTACTTTGAACCTTGAAATTTTGTAACTTCCCCTCCATCCTCTGCCTCTTCAAAAGATAGTGCAACCCTATTACACATCTAGCTTTATGATTTCTTTTGTCAGTCGTAAGTGTTTTTTATAATTTCGTCATCATGAAGATGACTCAATCAGTTATGTTGTTTAATTTGGTTTGGAAATGCCTTTGCGATGGTATAATGCATTCGGCACAACTCCCCAGAGAATTGGTCATGTTACTGTGCTAAATCTCGATATGCTCTATAAAACTGTTCGACCAAATGTCTGAGGTCTAGTTGATTTTTGTATAACATCTTTTCACTTTTGGAAAATGAATCTGCATCATCTTCAATCAGCTTCAACATGGCCTGGATCTTGATATCCATATCTATCAGGTTTTCTTGAAATCATTTTGAATTTTTAGGGCTCACATGGCTATCCCGCCACAAAGAGTAAGGATGGTGAGATTTTGGTTGCAACATAGTTGGTTTTATCAGGCCACATTATACAATATGTCAAGGTTGTAAAATTTCTTCTCGATGAGGCCACGTTAGCTTAACTTTTTTTGGGATAACAAAAGCACTAGGCCTTGCTTCTACATGACTTCTAATACTAGTACCTGTTTTAGCTCTCACAACTTGTTGCAATATTCCATTCATTTAGAAAAAAAAAGGCACCTTGAGGAGACATAGATAAATCCATTGATGCTTTTTCCACCATCGTGAATTTAGAATTAAATCACAGTCATGCTCACTTGTAATAACGTTGACTCAATATTGTTAAAAGCTCCAAGTATTCTCTTTTAGATTAAATTCACTCACTTGCTCCACACAAACATTTCATATGCACTCAACCTCTTCTGAGATGCATCAATGCTATCATTTGATGATTTCCTCTCTTGCCATTTCCAGGATTTCCTCACATACAAAACCCTCTATTCAATTTCTCATCTTGAAACTTAGATTCTTACTCTGCCTAAATAGAGTTTCTCCCGTCACTTAGTTCTCTTAAATTTTTATAGGATTCACCTTTTTCATAAGGCAGATCCATTCTAAACAACCATTGATTCTGATACACACACAAACTAGAACTTATCAATTACATATACCTAGAGACAATATCAAATAACATGAAATTCTGCACGTACACATTCTGCTGAATACCTATTTGATTTTATGAATGTGCTTAAATTCATGTGTTTGAAACATGATGTTTAAAAGTGACTTGAGAAAGATATATTTGTTATGTTTATTTCTTTACATATTATTATTGTTTATTAGAAGTATGTTTTGATATTCCAAAGAAGGTGCTAGCTAAAAAGTCCATGTACATGGATATGCTAAAACTCTTAGTGATAGAGTTGTAATGAATTACCATAGGAATGGTGGGTTATCCTTATCCCTACTTTCCAAACAAGGCAATGGTTTTGATTTGTGATCTTCTCAGCTATTGATGTATTATTGTACTAATGTTCCTAGTCTCTACTCATTTGAGAGCAACTGAGTTATTGATTGCTACCCCTAGTGGTAGAAAAGATATAAAAGACACTTTTGTGACTAAGATATTCAAAGTGTCGACTTTCGAGAACTTGCCTAAATTGAAACTTGATCAAGTGATTGAACTCCTTCCCTTGATGATGCTAGATAAATTACTTTGCTTAGATGCCTTCATGCAATGAGTCTTGACTATTGAATGTTGCATACTTGGGTAGTTGCTCGACACTAATTCCCAACTCAATTTGAGATAAATTGGAAGGTTGTCATTGCTTTATTGGTCATCGTTTTATTGAAGTTGTTGATGACTTAATTTTGTATCTTTTCATTAATGAACATTTACTTTTGTAGGCATTTATAAAATTTCTGAGTGAAAGGACTTTATTTGAAGTATCTAGTTACTTATTGGGAACTGCAGTCCAATGTTTTGGACCTATTGTCAATATTTGTTTGGAGAGAACTGCAAAATTATTCAAAGTAATTTTTTCTGATTTATGGACTTGTTCCAGCATGAATTAAACTATCTTGTTTCATTTTGTAACTTTTAGGTTTTTCAGGTTCTTCAAGCTAATGTGGGACAATTAGCGTCGCGAGATCTTGCAGAGGAAATGAAATGATTACATTCTGCAACCACCCATGTCAATCCCCACTTATTTAGTGTTTGTGCCTCAAAATAGTGATCATTTGAGTTTTTTGTAGCTGATATCAAGGAAGAGGTAAACTCTTATTTTCAACATACATATATTGGACATTTGAAAATTGATGATGTGATGCAAAATATTGCACATTTTAAGTAGTCATCTGAAAAGAGGTATCTTTCTTTCTAACCAATAAGTTAAGCTAATAATGTTCTCAGTCATAAAAGCACTTCCTCAATAATTTGTCTCTAGACATTGGAGGTTTTGTAATATCAACTATTTCTATTTGATCTCTTTCTAACAGTCACTACCACATTCTAGGAAATTCAATAAACATGTAGGTTGTACTTTAGCTATATTTTTATTTTGTTATTGAAACCTAGAAAAGAAATGTCTAAGAAAAATATCACTTGAGTTCAATAGTATTAACTTATTTTATTATCATTTTCAATTTAAACTACTTGAAAGCAAGTCCATTTCTAGTTTTATTAGTTATCTGGTCATCAATATTGTTTCCCTATTCATTTCCTACTTCTAAGTCTTTTCTCCTAGAATTGTCTTGTATCTATTTGATTTATAACCTATTTCAATGTGTGTATCTACTTGAATATTAATATTGTGGCTCGCTTGGTTAATTTTATAGGGAAAAATAAATCCTTTCTTAAATGATACAAAAATCTTAATTGATGAATATTGTTTTTCCCAAGGTATCCAGAGAGATTTTTGGAGATTACTACGATTTTATTTGGTAACTTTTCTTTGTTAAGCATTTCCTACCTCAATTTCTAGCTTTTGAACTTATGTTTTATATAAATATTGTGCATAAATATTACTTATTTTATTTCTTTATTTTTTCGATAAAATTCTTTAGTTTATATTAATATGTACAGTAAACGTTACATGCATTTAGAAAGGTTCATACAAACATCCATTGCATGCATAGAGCTGATAATGAGTCTAATCATGATATTAATAATGAAGCTAGTTAGTGCAAAGAAGTAGATATATCAAAACTGCACAAGCTAACATGTCAAAGAGCATAAAATGGAGTTATCACATTAATTGAATATTAATCATTTATAAAAATATATATTTGTACTTCCCATGCAATATGACAAGTATATTTTATTACACAGGTTTACAACAATTGGTCGTTAAAAAAATTTTGAGTCTTGTTTCTCTATGATTTTCAGATGAAGGCATAATGCAAAGAACTCAAGTCTATTATTTGTACACCTGCAACAACATATTTTAAAGGGATAGTAGCCCCTACCCCACACATACCTGGGGTTCCTTGACAGGGCCCATCAAAGAATTCTCAAACCTTCCCATAACCAATGCTTGGATCTTTGTGCCTTTTCTGGTGGTGTCCATATGTCTCCTTCAAATAGTCTATTGTTCATTCACGAGTAAAATTATTTTTGAAGCTAACTTCTTGAACACCTTTCATACTTTTGTGCAACTGAATTCCCTTGAAATTATGATTGAATGAGAATTTTTTGAAATTTCGGTATTTTAAGTAGAATCCTCACTACCACAACCCTAAACACACCATCAAATATGCAATTTATTCAGAAGATTGTGGCCTTGATAAAATTACTATGCCCTAGGGTCACGATGAGTACATGTACATTATAAGTATGATTGTTTTATTTTTATTTTTTTTATAATTGTATTTTTATGTGGGTAGGAATGTTTTATTTTTATTTTTTTTATAATTGTATTTTTATGTGGGTGGGAATGCTTGAAAATAATTTCAGTAGAAAGAGTAATGAAAGTATTCACAAAAGTGTTTGCTAGCAAGTGATTTAGTTCCTTTGATCCAATCCCACATGGATTTCACAATAGTTTCTTGTTTTAGGATTCTAGAGGTCCTCCCTCTCACTTTGTGCATACAATTCCTTCTCGTAGAGAGCCTATGTCCAAAAATATTTAGTCTATTTAGTAAAACTCAATTTCAAGATCTTGCACTTTCACTCACTAAGCACTATCAAGACCATCTATGGCATCTACTTCAACATTATATCTCAACACCCACACTATTCTAACCAAATATGGTGGCTAGATGCAAGGTGATGTACTGGGTGCTTGGCTTCATAGCTTGCACGCCTATTTCAAGAAGAGTACAAGATGCAAATAGTTAGGTCTACAAATCACTAAGTATCAACCAGATGGTGTAGCATTAGCCTAGTGGAAATTCTATGTTGAATCTATAAATACTTCATTAAATTCAACACATTAGAGGCAAGAATTCCACTTTTGTCTGTATTTCCACCTAGGATGTATCTTGTTGGTCCATGTGTAGGTGTTTTTACCCCCTGGAATACCTACAAAATCTGTTGGGGCATTGATACACCTACTACACGATCCACCTTACATCGTTCAACAATTATTTGAAGTCTCACATGGTTCTTGATTTAGCCTAAAATGCGCAATCTTTAAGAGGTACATATCATCAATTTGTATTCTGCATTATTATTGTTTATTAGAAATGTAATGGTTGTGTTTGAGAATACCACTATTGAGAAAGAACTTATTTGTGCCCTAAGTTTTGAAAGAAAAATTGATATTTTCTATCATTCCCTACAATATCAGAGATCTCAACTACATCCCACATCAACCCCACCCTCTCCATCCTTAGCTCTACCACTTAGTGCATTGTCCTCTCCCTCCTAGTTGTTTGCGTTACTAATATAGGACACACACCCATTCTACTACAGAGTGTAAAGCTTGCCAACACAAATATATTGCTAAAATCATCTTTACTGATAAGTAGCCTATTCCTATTGCATACTTCCTTCACTCTCCTCCACAACATATAACTGTGTGAGAGGGAATTTCACGAGTCAACCCGAATTCTTCATATCCCTCACTACTTCTCATGGCTATGGATCCATCTCATCCAATTGATGACCTCCTCTTTTTGCATAGTTGTTAGGTCAAAGATCAAATGACTATGCTCCTTCTGAACAATAGGAGCCAAAAGAACCTCGTATTCCCATGAGCTCATCAAATGCGTGTAGCTACCCGCTCACCCACAACCATTCTCTTATTTTCTGGATTGGATCCAAAAATACTGCCCTCGTGTTGGTTCATGAGTGATAGGTTGTTACCTTTCCATTGGTGCTTTCTGTGACAACAACCATTGTGATGTCTCTCTAGATTATTTCAACTTATTATTGAGCATTCCCTATCAGCATGAACTCCAAGCCTTGTATGGTGCTTAGTGCAATACTAAAGTCACCTTCTCTTTTGCTGATTCCTCTTATATTAGGGAATGATGTTGCCTTTCAGGAAGCTTAGACAAATGTCTGTCCTTTTGCATTATCTTCCCTATGAAATCTGCAAATAATACACATTCGTCGCCAACACACCCCACATTAGGATCTTGTTGTCTCATAAATATAGTACACATTTCTGTCTTACACACCCCACACTAGGGTCTTGTGGTCTCACAAATATAGTACAAAGTCCTCTCCAACACACCCTACACTAGGGTGTTGTTGTCTCACGTTTCCCCTCAGCCTTGTCTCTCGGTTACCACCTCTATAAATTCACCCCCTCATTAGCTTATGCAACTGGCCTCTTTCTATGATGGACTCTCCAATCGTCACCCTACATCACTTCATGGGTGTCCTCTCTTCAAGTTCACTTCATGTGACCCTTATTATTCCACCTCTTATAGCAGTGGCATCCATGTGTTTAAGACATCACCAAAAAATAACAAAATACCTACCAACAAACCTCAACATCAATTATCTAACCAAACTTATCTCATATTTGTTGGTTTTAATACACCTCTAAGTCCATTGGAGAGGATAGAAATTTATAATTTCAAATCATACAGTAGGTGCAGACTTTGCTAGATGTTTCAAACTTATTGCATTTGTTCAATTGAATTGAGCCAACACCCAAATAGTTGCACAAGTGGTTTCATTATACAACACTCTACATCATATCTCTAGAATCAACTTCAAGGATTTTCCATCCATTGCACTGTTCCAATGTCTCTTCACCACATCTCCAACAATTCTACAGTGAAGATGCCAAGGTGGCCAAAGTTTTTCGCCCTTGCATTATTATGCTTGCCCACATTTTCTTGTACGAGGAAAAAACAAGGATGCTTTTGAGTTAAACAAGGAGGATCTCATATGACGAATATGTTAGTCTCAACATGCACACTTCTCCATGACCACCTCTCTTCATGACACCATGATCATTGGTTTTTAGTCTATATTAGATATATAGCATAAATACATAAATGTGCCTCAATTGAGTTCGTGCATATTTTTATTTGTTTAAGTTTGACTTAGTCCAAATGGATCTTTTTATAAATATTATATAAGGCACTTACCTAAGGTATGAAAATAAGCTATCTATACCATTTTCTATTATTTATAGGTTTGTCTCTTGTTTTGTTACGTTTTCTATGTGAGGTTTCATTATTCCACATCAACAAGAAATTAGCCAAACATCACCATTCATTCAAAATTGGAGTGTGTCTAATGAATATTGGAAAATATGAAAAGGGTTTTATCTATAATGTTTTCCTTCTAATTTTCACTAGATTTTGAAGGCACATTTTGGGTCTTGAAAGTGAGTGCTTGTAAATTTCTCTTAAGGTCTTGTTGTCTTGTTGTCCATCAAGGATTTTGTATTTTGTATTGTTTGATGGACAGTCAATGCTAAGAAAAAAAATAAACTTGTGCCCTTTGGATATGTATTAGCAAATACTTGTCTTAGTGTTAATTTAGTCAATGCTTGAATTACTGTATCTTCTTCAAGCCATCTCAACACAACCGAACACTTTGCCATATATTTTGTTGGGAAACAAAATTGATGTTGAGGGGGAAACAATAATGTTAATTATTGGAAATTAACATATGTTATCATCTTGATTTGGTACTATTGCAAATAGGTACTACTTGCAATGCATTTTAGGAGTTCTTGTTATCAATATGAAGTTTACTTATGCAATATGGTTGTAATTGTGGTACAAGTTTCTATGTTGAAAGTAATAACATGGTGTAAATTTGGAAGGTATCCACTATTTTGAAACATCAACTAAAGAGTATTACCACATTGATGCAACATTCTTATCCATAGCTAGATCTACACTTAAGAATCAACCTAAACAGGAAATGTAAGCTATTGTGATCATTTCCTTCTATAACTTGAATCAATGTCTTTGGAGCTATGGTGACTAACGTGCTCGAGAAGGTTTGGTCATTTGTTTTCAACACGTCTTTTGCGTTTGATGGTGATCACACAACTAGTGTTAACTTGTTTCCTACTTTGAGGGACATGAGATCCCCATATTTTTGTGCAATGCAGTAGAGAGATTCATGAGGCCTCTCACCCAATTGAAGAAGGTTTCCAATGATAGGCCATCCAGGAGGCCATGGTGGAAATTTGCTTTTCTCCTTCTTCCTGACATTGAGGATGACGATGACAAAAACCAAGAGACTTCCCACAAGAAGAGAACATCCTATTGTAGCTTCAACTAGATACATATTGAACCAAATAACTAAATAGAGATATTTCTCCACTGAGTGCATTGAGTTGAATATGTGAAAGTGTGCCTCATATGTAGTTTAAAAGTAAAAATAACTACGTGAGTCAAGCAAATCTGGTTGTTACACCATCCCCACCTTGAATTTTGGTTGAGTCCTTCCGCTCACATGGTCTAAAATGAACTAACGCCTCAAAGTTTGACAACTGATTTGTTTATTAATTGAAGCTCACAACAAGTTTGAACGTTAGTGCCGATTTCATTGCGTAGCTGGAATCTTAGGCAAAATCAATAATATCCTACGTGGCATGGCTACATTTTTCATTAGGCCCATACAGAGGACAATCGTTTAGGCCCTCTTCTATCATGCAACTTTTTTGGATGCTAATGTTAGTGCATGAGTATTGTCTTTTATATTGATGAACAATTTTGTAGGCATATTCTTCTCATTCCCAATAGGGAGTTTTTGGGCATTAGCAGGTTGGTAGATTGTGTCTCAATGATTAACACTACCAAAATCATGACAATTGATTTAAGGTATCTCTAGATTTTCTTAAAAGCTTGGTTTTTTTTTATCTCGTTTTTTTCTTAGCCATTCAGTTTTACATGGAAAAATGATAACTACTAATATTAACACAAATAATTAAGATTTCTCTCTGGCTCTTAGTTTTCAAAAACTACAATTGTAGTGAGTCATGCCCTTCTTTTAAGGCCCTCCTACACCATTAGAAAAATTTTTGTTTCTAACTCCAGGCACCCCTAGATCTTGTAGTACATGGTTCAATTTCCTAGATGACTTTCGCACTATAATTTTGGTATGTATTCGGCACCTTCAGTTATACTTCCAAATAAGTTTCAGTCATGCCATAGTGTTAACTCCCATTAGAGTTCCAAATGAGTTTATGGGTGACATTCTCGGTATAGCGTCTTTTTTTTCCAGTTCACGCGATTTATGTAATGCTATATGTTTCATTGTTGTAACTTATCTCTTTTCAGTAGTAGTGCTTAGTTTAAACGTTGAAATATACAATACTTAGAGTTTTTTATAAGTTTTAAATCTGAAACTAGATCATGATTAAATTTCACAACAACCAACTTATTTACATTTGTGTAAGTTTCACATATTCTTTATAATTTTTTTTTAAATTTATATATTCTCTATATACATCCTTGGCTTATATATATGTACATTTAAATCCAATTTTAGATGAGTTGTCCATAGTCATATTGCCCCTTCATCTTTTAAATTATAGATCACTCGAAAAGTGAGTCAAGTTTATTGATTATACCATTATGTGTCTAATTTTTTTTTTTCAAATCAATGCCTAAATATGTAATTTCAAGGACTTGAGTAACTTAGATAATTCTTTAAAGGGTGCTAGCTCAATGGAAGAGCACCTGATTGGTGGTTCTATTCCACTTGACCCTAACATGAATTAATCAATGATATTATAGTTATTATTAATTAAATATTTTTTATATTGATTTATTTCAATGATGTGATTCTCATTTTTTTATAGTTTCTAAAAAGACAAAAAATGATATTGTATTGTCTTTAAACATAATTTTTTATTGTCTTCATAGAGACAAGCTAAGATTAAAGACCA